>JAPZDY010000001.1:23215879-23226573 GCA_029783645.1 Ctenochaetus hawaiiensis | reverse complement strand
CATTAAAAATAGGTCAGACCATGTCAGAAAGATGCTAAGTGAGACAATCATACAGGTTTCAAACACATCTGGATTAACCAGATTTATTTAGGAAGAAAATAAAGACAAATGGTGAAATGATTAAAACTTTCCATTTGCAACATCATCTCAGTTTAATGACCAGCCTCCTGGTTCAAATGTACTTACTGTAATTCGGCATGCAAACACATGCACACACACACAAACATACAATCACACAGTGTTTCTGCGCAACAAGAGATGGTTTCTGACATTTCAGGTGCTCTCATTCTCAGATTGACCTCATTGACCTCCAGATTATTTATTTATATGATCCAACTAAACTGTTGCCTGGTTTACAACCTGTGTGATCATCCAAGTGATGTCAACATGAAGGTGGGAGTCAGGACGTCTGACAGTGTCCTTCTGAAAGTTTTATCACATCAAAATGGGACAGAAGACTATCTTGGATGGGGGAAATGTTGGCTTTGTGTGGATGGAAGGCCAGACTGAGGAAAACAAAGATTTGATCTTACGTTTACTTACCTGATGATGGACACAGCGGCCGTGTGATGTGCCTGACTCTTCTCTGTCCCTCTGACTCGGCTCTCATAAAAAAAACAGCAGAGTTTTTCTCCTGAATGGGCCCTGCTGTCCAGCGGCCTACAGGGAGACTGAAAGAAGGAAGAAGGGAGATCATGTCGGATCATAACAGACCCACCACAGCACAGAGACCTCCCTGCCGATGAGCAAACACCGCTACAAATGGCAGAGCTGGCTGGACAATCACTCGGTGAATGGAAGCTAATTAGCTGGAGTCTAATGCCAGTTTACTAACACCTGTATTAGCGTGCTTGCTCAGCGGGGAGTCAGGGCCGGCCAACAAGCGCTAATCCCTCATAAGCCCAAAGTTCTCCTCCTAAGAACTGGAATTAGCATATTCGGCCTGAGCCAGCTGTTGCCAACCTAAACCCAGTGGACGCAGCTTCCGTAGTGAGGTGAAGATGGACCAGGTTACCTGTGTGTTCCCGCGTGAATCAGGCTCAAACTGTAGAGCACAAAACTTTTTTCATTTACTCCCAAAGTTTTGTGAAATATCATGAAAGGCACACCATCCAAAAAAAAATCTCATAAAAACAGGTGGAAATAGAAAAGAAACCATAAGAAAGAACCCAAAAATTAAATTTCACACACCATTGAAAATTTGAAACATATTTCACACGAAGTACAATCGCCTCAAATGGAAACAGCTGTTTAAAAAAAAAAAAACACGTTCAAGTTTCAAACTCCAGACCATTTCTGGGATCTTTCGCTTCTTTTCTTATTTTTCTCACAAACCTTCAAAATTTACCAGGCCCCTGGGAACCCCGCCGTGTGTGTCTGTGAGTGTGTGTGTGTGTTCACGTTCAGTCTCATTCCTTTGCTGCTTCGCTCTCCCATCCTCTCCCACTGCCTGGGTGGTGGAGTGATTACCCCGTAGCCGAGTGTGTATCAAGGCAAGTGCGAGGCCGCTGTGTGTGTGTAAGGGATTAGCGGGCTTTAGCATTAACATCATGACTGGACTGGCTACATTCCCTCGCTCCGCTAATAATTTGAGGGGAGGAGAAAAGCGGCCGGTCCATCAGCTCAGTCTGTTTGCTCAGGAGTTGGCCGACTCTGATCCCCTAATTTCTCTCACCGATCTCCAAGAGGATCTCTGGCTTTTGTGACGGAGGGACGGGGAAGATAAAGGATGGGACTGAGGGGCACATTGATTCAGAGATCACCGTCCTCGGGACATTCTGTACACTTACCGAACTAATCAGAGTGTGTAAACACAGCGAGACGTGTTGAGGGCTGGCGGCTAAAAGGCCGGGGTCTCCGGGGTTGATTAGGAAGAGCTGTTGATGGACCACACTCAGTGTCTGCGCTCTGATCTGCAGCCCACATGCAGCTTCACTCATGTGTCAGTCTGTCCTAGCTGATGGTGGCTGATTTTTAAAAGAAGCTCACAGTGAACCTTTTGACGGACCTTCAAAGTTTTGAGCACGTAAATAATGTGTTTTTGTTTGCTCCAGCAGCAGCAACCATCAGATAAAAGTTATGATGACTTAAGATAGTTTGCAAGAATGCAGAATTAGAAAGAAAAGATGGTAAGAAAATGACACTGGACTGTTCGGGAAACTTGGTGTGGCAAAATTTCTGCACCCAAATAATACCTGCATCAGATTCTTTTTGTTCCAGCATTTAGAAAAAAAATATATTTGTGCATTTGTTTTCTCTGTGCGACTGTAGGCAGCAATGCTACATGTGATATTACACACCTGTGGTTTCCCTTCAAAGAAAATGTAAAAAAAATGCAGCTGAAGAATGAAAAACTAAAATGATAAAGCTAATTATGTATTTAACACTTGTTTTGAATTGAGTAGATTAATCAAATAAAACATTTTACAAGTATTGAAATAACTTTATTGGTACTAGTATCCTCTTTTTGTAAGCATTACCAGCCCCATGTCTAACTTACTCTGAGGCTGTAACTCTTTTGTCCAAGTATTTGAACCCACACAGTGAGCTCACAGGCTCTATAGACAAATTGATTACTCAGATTCAGAACTCTTAAATTAAATTAATTTGAATATGAGGATGTATTTATAAGCATATCTTTTATCCTCATTATGACTGCTGCGGCAGCACTTTCCCTTTCCAAAGTCCATGTCATGTATTTCTACACGTGCATCTACCAAGACATCAGGTCACATAAGTGCATGTAAGCACTTATTTTAACTTTTACAGGTCAGCTAATTTTTCCTGCTTTATCTCCCTGCAAGATGAAACAGACATGCATCCTTTTTACTGTTATATTTTGGCAGATGTTTATTTTTATGTTTTGTTTAAAACTGTTGTTGTGCCTCTGCTTTTATCACCATATTGTAGAGCTGCTAGCACTTTGCCGAAATGTGGATTTTTTTTCTTTTTATTCGTCTTTTTGCAAAACAAAAACAAAAAAAAACACAGAATGCTACTTGAATTTCAATAAACTTCACCAGTTTGCATAAAAATGTGCAAGTTTGCTTCATCTGAACTGTGATGCAGCTGCAGTGACAACAGAAGTAACCAAGCTCTAGAAAAATTATTAATTTTAGTGTGTAAGTAGATTTATATGGTCATTATCTAATTTTAAGAGCAAAACTGTGCTCATTGTGAATAAAATCAGACAGTTTACCAAGAGTGAATAACATTTTAAGACAATATGCTGGCACAAAATGTCATGCATTAAGGATGTTTGGAAAATGCACAGTTAAGACTTTTCATAATAGTTCAGAATCTTATATTTAAGATATTTGTTTAAGCATTATCAAAAAGGATCAAGAATTGGGTTTGTTGCCAGTGTCTCCATTGTGACAGGATGTCAGCTTACCAGAGACACTGTCACTAAGTAGGAAAAATCAAAACAGCTCCAGCTTGTTTTCAGACTTTAGTTCACTTTTAATTAGTAAAAAACATTAATGAACCGAATGTAAAACTGCAGTGTAAATGTAAAAGTAAACTGGTTTTGACCAAAGAAAATGAGCTTTAAGTAAATTCTGCATTGACACTGGGGGCTTGTATTATAATAACCCATCAATCATCGGATCCTAAGCTTCATCCCGGGGGGTTTCTCCTCTGTCAGCACACGATGACTCAACGTCGTCTTTATTTTAAGTGGACATCAGATCAGATGTCACTATCAATTCCCCGAAGCCACAGCCTCTCCAAATACCCCTCACAGCCAATTAGGGGAAGTAATGGTAGCAAACCTTCAATGGCAACGCACAGTGGCTAGTTAGAGCTACACATGCTACCCCTGCTAGCCGCTGTCAGAGGGGACGGGGGCTAATGGGCAATCACAGGGGGGCTTATGTTGCAAATCAGCCCTGATCCACCGGACTCTGCTGGGGATTCCTGTCCAGTGTAGCCTGATTCTGGAGCTTATGATCCAGTAATGGGTGCTTTGGTGGAGATCTGAGAGGCGCCCCGTGGGAATATGGTGTCAAACCGGCCCAGGCGTCCTCAGGCTAAAAGGGGCTTTGATAGGCAAAGTAGCCTGGCGTAGAAAACATGGGGGGAACAGGTCCCTGCTGACAGGAAGTGTCACTACTAACTTGTACAGACGTAGTTGACCCCTCGCTTTTTTTTACAGCGTGAACAGACGAACTTGTATGGTCAGAAATCGTAGAATCATCAAAGTTGGAGTGAAGTGAATTGACACTGATCTTGCATAAAGTATATTTAGACACATTTATTATTGTTTTTATTTGAAATTCTTAAAATAGTGTGAGGAGTGAATGAAGAGTGCGCTCAGCAGCATCATCCTGATTCTCACCGCAGAGATACTGAAGCTTGTAACACTGCAGGAGATGCAGTCAACCCAGTGTATGTGTGCGTGTGTGTGCATTTTTTTTCTGTTTGTTTGCAAGGCGTGTGTGTGTGTAGACTCAGCTAAATCATGATGGACAGCTCATTCATTTTGTGATTATTAGCTGGTTTGATTTTGATGCAGAACTAAAATCTAGATGTGTTTCAGTTTTTTTAAATTTTTGAGTCTTCAGTCACAGAATTGATGCTTGAAAAATCCAACACACATTGAATGCTAAACAGAAAACTGTAACAAAGACTGCAGCTTTCACACATTGATTCATTCACTGAAGAAATGTCAGAGATCACAATCTGAGAGCCACAGTCGACACACACAACCAAAACAACGTGAAAGAGTGATTAGAAGTATCAGCAAATGAGTACTTGTGCATGAGACCTCCCTCCGTGGGTTATCTGCTGTTTCTCAGAAACTTTCATCTTGTTGTACCAGAAAAAGTTCAAGTGTGTGGAACTTTTTTAGCTTATTCTGACCTGATGTTTTGGTTATTAGCTTTGGTTAAAACTGAGGAAGTGAAAGTTCGACAGTAAAGTCTCTTAAATTATCGGGCTTTTATTAAAAGTTGTAAGCAAAGACAAACACAAATTGCACAAATATTGTGCTGTGTGACTCCTACATGAACGAGGTGAGAGCGTCACATGTGTCGCTCCGTCACCAGCGAGCAGAACGTCGACATGATTGAGAAATGGGCCTCTATCATCTCTCATTACTCACTATTGATTATTATAATCCTATAAAGGGAACACCAGCTTTATCAGTGGTGTGTGTCTGCTTGTGCAGCGTGTGTGTGTGTGTGTGTGTGTGTGTGTGTGTGTAGGGGCGTTTAGGCTGAGTTACGGGGGTTTATACCGTCTGTTAGTCCTGTCAGTGGACGGGTGGGTGTGTGGTGAAGAATGGTGAAGGCAGGTGGTGTGACTAAAGCGAGGACTGGACCGAATTGGGCGGATGCAGGCTTTAGCTGAGGGTGGAGGAGGAGGAGGAGGAGGAGGAGGAGGAGGAGGAGGAGGAGGAGGAGGAGGAGGAGGAGGAGATGGGACAGGGGTGTCACCAGTCGACAGGGTCCGTCCGAAGCAGCGCCGCACACCACACCCACCCAACTGTTCCTCTTTCAACACCCTTCTGCCCGTTTCTCCCTCTCTCCTTCTCTCACTCTCTCACTTTATCTCTCTCCTCCTCTTTTTCTTTTCTTTTCAAAAATGCATTGTTAACAAAACGGTTTACAAACCCTGGCTGGTACATTATCCACGACCGCCTCCTGTGAGATTGATTTAAGCAAATGGATTCAGAAAGGGGAGGGATGGATGGATGGAGAGGAGGGATGGAGAGGGGGGTTTGCATGGAAAAAGGATGGAAAAGGAGAAAGTGAAAAGGGGTGTGTTCCTCGGTGCAGCAGCTTTACAAAACCACCACATGGGCCACGTTGAATATTCCCCCTTTTTTTTTTTTTCCTCTGCATTTTGAGAAGCCATACATTAAACGCTCATTATACAGCCTTTATGTGCCAGAGGGGGCGCCGCCTCTGCGAGGGCTGAGCGGCCGAGGATGGACTATGATCTCCCTGCATATGCATGCATGGAGCATCTTTAGAGGCTTTCTGACATGTATGATATCATCATGACCGAGAGATTTGACTTTCATAAAGCCTGGCTCAGGAAAGGGAGGGTGTGTCTGTTGCAAAGGCTAATTTTTACGGTGTGAATCAGATTGCGTGTTATGTTTAATAAAGTTGACTTTTCGGGGCGCCGGCTTTTTCTTACAAACTGGTGCGAGAGGAAAATCAAGCAATGTGAGATTTTTAAAAAAAAAAAACTGCAGTAAAGTCTTTGATAGTAAAAAGTTTTATATCTAAGAGAGAAGCCGAGTGGAATCAAAGTGACAATAACAACGTGAGAGAAGCTAACAGCCTCTTTTTTAACAGTTTCACCATTAAACCGAACTGAATCTGAATGAAAAAGCACAGAAGTTCGAGTGTGTCGGCTTTTATTCTCACACACACTTTCCAAAAGGACACACTTCAGCTACGGGCGATTTTCTGTCTGCTTTCACTTTTTCATTTGACTTTTTAACTATATCATTTCACTTTCAACTCCACTTTCACAGTCCTCTCTTCTTTTTTTCCAACAATAGCATCCTTTTCTTAGAGGTGTGCACGTATGTGCACACACATGATGGTGGTGGAGAGGGAGGGAGGGGGGGTTTGCCAAAGGTTGAACTGGGCATCCTATCATGATAAATCACTGGTTAATGAGGAGTCCATTGTGTCCTCACACATTGTGTCCCCCCTCCTCCACCTCCTCCACCTCCTCCTCCTCCCTCTCCTTGTGTCCCTCAGACCGCTACCTTCGGGTTGTTAAGCTGACACAGATAATGAACTGGCCGCTTTGAACTGTCCTCACAATATTGACTGGTTGCACACAGCAGATGTCTCGCTGGCAGAAAGCAACTGGTAAAAGCACATTAGGTTAACAAAGAGGGCTTTGCTTTGCAGGGGTGGGGACCGGAGAGGAGGTGGCAGAGGGGGTCTGTGTGGGTGTGTTGCCGGGTGGGGTGGACGGAGGGATGGTGGGGGGGGCCAGAGGGCAAGCTTCAGAGTTGACAGATCTGGGGGTCTATATCAAAACAACACGTTTGTCGATTTTATGAAGAGGAGACAAAAGAGGACGAGTTTTTAAAAGAGCAAATCGATTCGGACTCGCATCCATTTAAGAACATACTTTTTTAACTTGTAGAGTTTCTACGAGTGTAAATGGTGACCAAAAAGTATTTTAGACAGTTAAATAAAATCTGGCAGCTATTGATTTGTATTCATGCAACAGTGTGAGTGGAAGGGCCAGAATGTTTGCTAATTTTAGCTCCTTTTAAGTACCAAGAATTTACCTTAAATTACACTCATTATTAAGGACGTACTATTAAGTTTTAGACTTTTAGATGTACTTTTTCTACAGTGCAGTAATTTGTTTTCAGTCATTTCTGTATTGAAATTAATGAGTTGATTTTTAAAACTTGAGTCGCTGATCTATTATGAAGTGAAGTCTTTATTTTTGTCAAAGTCGTGTTGTCACTATATTGATTTAAAAAAGTTAAAAAAGTGCTTTCATAACAACAATTTTGTTTTATTTTGAAATGTTGTAGACTTAATTTGTACTTTTATTGTTCTACAACTTGTAAGAGTTTGTGCTACAGATAAATATTTGGAAGCCTGCAGTTAAAAAAAAACACACTAGCTATCCAAATCACGGCAGTGTGGTTTGTTAAGTTGTTGTCCACACAAAACCTCCTCTGTGGTCTTTTCATTGATAACAATCTGAATCACAACTTGGCACCAATGAATTCATTCATTCGGTCCATAGATTACAAAATGATTAACTTCATTTTCAAGTCTCCCTCTCGTTATTGTTGTTCAGTGAATGCAGCGCGGCCTGTGAGCCGACTGGTTTCTTTCTGGCAGTGGGACGGGTGTCTAATGGGTCAATAATAAGCCGTGACTAACCGTCTCCCTGAGGAGCAGCTTGGCCAGACACACACTCACAGAATGCAGCAGAAAGGTATGAGCCTCCAACACTGATTACCATATAATTGCAGCCATTGTATTTGACATGGAGAATTAGCAGCCCGCTAGGTGGCTAACTGGCCTTTTATTCAGCCTCGGACTGGACAAAAAAAAAAAAAAAAAAAAAAAACACCCACACACAGACAGACAAACACAACTCATACTGGATGCAATATGCATTTATGCGCTCGCAATGATTCGGGTTGTCAACAGTGCAAATCTGTTGAAGAAACATCAGATTTTTCTAAAATTTTAACTTTTCGGGAACAAACACAAAGCGTTTTTGATGGTTGCATGATTTTGAGCTTATCTGGTTGGTGTTTAAAGCCCAGAAAATAAAGATGAGAATCTTTTAACTACTAGAGGAACATTACAATCTTTGGACTAGATGCTTGAGGTCTTCACAGTGAGCGATTTAGATAATTCAAGGTACTGACTCAGTAATGGATATAACCTGACAGAGAGGACTCATTGTATTCAGAGGTTGTGATAAGTGAATCGAAAACGCCTCCGTCGCCTCTCACACCTGTTTCTCATGAGCCATCGCATGGAAATCAAACTTGAAATGCAGAGGAGCATGTTTGCTGCTTCAGCGGCACCGTTTTTTTAACCGTCTGAGTTCAAGGATCAGTGTTCATACACACTGGATAATCTGCCACGGCCCATTCAAATTCCTCCTTTCCACTTTGAAAATTACACACGCCGCCAGTTGTGAAGTCGTGAGCTTTTTCCCACAAGGAACCCACGTCCTCAGACTTTGAGGCACGGAACAATTTGATTTGGTTTCCTGGCATAACGAGTCAAGAGGGTTAACAAGACCCACCGCCACGGAGTCCCTTCACCCCCACGTGTGGCTAAACGATCACTTCCCCGCGCGCTTCACATCGCAACAAATCTCTTTTCATGATCACTTTTCACTCTTTCTCTTTCTTGCCTGACTGGGTCTTTTTTAAGCCGAAGAGAGGGGAGAGGAGAGAGAGAGTGAGTGAGTCAGGGAGAGAATTTTCTTTCCCTCTTAAAGTTTTTTTGTGTGAGGACGGCTGAGTGAGCGTCCGTTATAGAAAAGGCCCAGACCACCACTGGATGACCCTGCTAGGAGCGACAAAACCCAATTGGTCACGGCCGCCAGCAGCTAATGGGCCAGAGAGGAATAGCCCTGGGTGGGTAATGACTGTATTCTCTGCTTTTCTCTTTACGCCCTTCTGGTGCCCTCGTACCCCCCCACCCCCCCACACACACACCACCACCACCTCCACCTCACCCCAGCAGCCACCAGCCCCGTTCCCTCCCCGTACCCCTGCAGCCAAACCCTGGGTACCCCACTGGCCTTCTCTTCTAGTGTCATCTACCGCAACACACACATCTACACAATGCTGTTGGTCACAGTGTGTGTGTCTGTGTGTGTGTGTGTGTGTGTGTGTGGAGCATTTGGCAACAGATGCTGCAGACAGATCAGGCAGAGGGAATCAGAGGACCATATGTTTGGATGAGACATGGTCCTCCTGCTTTTCCCACACGGAGGAGCTCGATGGACGAGACTCTGTCAGACTTCTGATACGTTGATTCTGTGATCAAAACAGATTTATTTCACCCAAAGGAAAAGAATTTTTAGTGTTATTAAAGCCTGTTCAGATCAACAATAGTGCTCAAAGATGCAAACTTTTTATTTTAACAACACCACTGTATCTGCATTAACAAAAATCCTCACCTGATGAATGAAATAAGTTGTTCTGTGCCTTTAAAATCGCTGCTCTTAACCCATCAGCTGCTTTGTCACTGATATATCCTGGTTACATCAAAATTTCAACCAAATGTTGATTGCAGATTTCCAACAAGACACTCCAGTCTCCTATTTTAATCCCACTCACAACAAAAAACCTCCATATGTATCATGACTCTCCACTCCATAAAGCACACATTACATTCTTCAATGACCCCGCATGTTTGCACTTGATGTAAATCGTGACTTTCGTCCAGTTTGAAGGCTCATTAGAGACCAAGACACTGCACAACATTTCATAATCAGCACGAGCACGCTGGAAAGTTAGGTTTCCAAGTTTAGGTTGCCTTACCTTAATCATACCTAATTTGCTAAATCCACAACCCACACCGGAGTTACCGTACACAGATGCTGCAGGGGAAAAAATGACACTGGTATTTTGTCACAATCTGATGTTTGGCAGAATGGTCCAATATCAACTTTTTAGCATTTAGACAAACTTTTCACACTCATAAACGTCTGGAAAATCTGTTTATTCTGTCATGTTGGCAACTTCTAAATTCATAAATGTAAATTGTTACTGGATTGCTGGATTACCTGGGAAAGCAGTATTGTAACAAGTATTTTAATTTAGATATTATCACTAAAAACTGTGAAGTTGTTTGGGAGCAGAGACTGTTTGTGCAAGTCTTTTGAATCCTCATGTATTCAAGTATAGATGAAGTACAGATGTTTCATGTGAGACATGCTGAAAACAGAGTTTAAGTGTGTTTAAGTGTCTTCAGACTCAACGAAGTGCTTTGTTTTCACCCCTGTGTTCACTCCTGTGAATTTCAAGACTGTTTTCTCCAAGTCAAACTTTGTTCTGTGTTGAATCAGCAATTTTAAACTCATCGGGCCCTCCAGGATTTCGCGAGCGTTTTTCAAGATTGTTGCGGCCTAAAATGCCTGAATTCACGGCAGCTTTTCTAAAAAATTGCGATATAAGTTGCGATGTTTTAAGCGTATTTGTTGCGATGAAATTGCAGGAGACA
>JAPZDY010000001.1:23195843-23215779 GCA_029783645.1 Ctenochaetus hawaiiensis | reverse complement strand
ACGCAGAATTCACGGAGATTGGTTGAATTTGCGTTAATTGTTGCGATCGCAACATCGCGAATTCCTGGAGGGACTGACTCATCAAATGGTTGGTTTTTAATCGGTACCTCTGATGTGAAGAATCAAATATCTTAAATGTGCGCAGACATGAAACAGCGACGTGTTTTTCAGTGTGTCGGATACGCGCTCAGTCAGTATTTAAGTAACGGGTCAGACCCAATTTCAATAAGTCAGTATCAAAGGTCTTCTGTCGGGGTCAGGCTTGAACATATGGGGACATTTAGTTGAAATTATTTGATAGTGATTTGTTTTGGTCTCATAAAAATCAGTTGATCACTTGTGAAAATAACGTTGACGATGAAGCGTTTACTGGCAGGATGTTTGGGGATGCTGGGAGTTGGTAGCACTGTGGTGACTGGCAGCAGATAGGAGGGGTAGTAGGTGGAGAAGAGAGGAGGAGGAGGAGGTGGTGGTGGTGGTGGGCAGGTCACACTGGCTCTATTCAGGCCCTAAGACAACACCACACAGAATGATAGACTCCTCAGGATTGTTTGTCCCTCACGGCCCATTCTTCCTCCTGTCTCCCTCAATGGCACCCTTAGCCGCACATGAGAGGCTCTCACAGGTACCGGAGAGTGTGTGTGTGTGTGTGTGTGTGTGTGTGTGTCTGTGTGTGTGTGTGTGTGTGTGTGCGTGAAGGGTGCAGCAGGGTGGTGGAGGTGGGGTTGTATTTTAGAGATAAAGCCTCCTAGTCCTATGGTTGATTGCCCCGCTATAGACACTCACTCAGTGACTCTGAAAGGCTCCCTCAGACACCAGTGAATAAACTCTTACTCTTACGCTTCCATACATCACCCTCCACCCTCCTCCTCTGGCAGATCCACCCCCCCCTCACCCCCACCCCTCCGCTCTCTCACTTTGAATTTTCTGCGGATTTGAGCACGACCCCTTCGAACGAACCCCTCCTCCTTCCCCCAAAAAAAGTCTCCACACTTCTCCCCCCCCCCAAAAAAAAGAAAGAAAAGAAAAAGTCTTTTCTTTTCTCTCAAACTTTTCAAGCTTAAAAACATTCATGACCCAAAAAAATGGGCAGCAGACATTTCCATATCGACCACGGGAGGAAAAAAAACGGCTGCTCTGCTGAGTTTTTTAAGCTTCCTCTCTCCTTATCGCTTTCCCTTTTTTTTTGTCAATGATCGCCTCTGTGGCTGTTTGCTCCTTAAACCCCTTTAAAGTTTGACAGCTGATCAGGTTAAGCAGCAGCAGGAAACAGAAGCGCTGCCCTCTGTTCGTCGTCTTCCTTCCTGTTGACAAAAGAGACAGATGCTGAAGTGGCGACGTTATCCCGGCAGGCTAACCATTAGCCTGCGTCTCTAAAGGCTCCAGTTAGCACTGTTGTTGCTGCTGTCAGCAGTTTCCGGCCTGCAGGAAGAATCTGTGTGACACTTAGTGAAACAACAGGATGAGCTGACTAATTGATTCCAACTGATCAGAGGAGAAAAGACACTTAATGCGTTTACTCAGTTACCAGGTACTTTAGGAGTAGTTTCAGTGCTGCTTTACTCTGATTCAGTAGTGGAATGTTTTCTCATAGCTCTCTTCTTTGATTTAGTATTTTCCTTTTTTGCAAATTTCTACTTCGACTCCACAACATCTCAGAGAGACACGTTGCATTGTTTGCTACATTAATTGTAACTTTATTTACTGACAGCTTTAGTTACTTTACTTACTTCACAAATTAAGAGTTTTGCATGCAACACATATAACAAGTTTCTAAAAATGTCTTGTTATAAATTCAATTTCCCAACAGTTTATAAAAGTACAGCAGAAATTATTAGTTGACAATTCGAGTCCATTGATAGAAAATTAATTGGCAACTCCTTTGATAAGTGTTAAGAATATTTTTAATGCAAAAAAAATTAATGGTTTCAACTTTAAAAATGTAACTAACTTTAAATTAAAACAAATTTTTGTGAATAATTTCAAGGTTTTCATTTTTAATTGGACAAAGCGCCTCACATTTTTACATACAACCATACAAATACTTAGTGAATGCAAAAAATGATCAGCAGAATGATCAATTATGAAAATGATCAGTAGTTGCAATCTTACATTAAACTGCTAAAATTGAGCTGCATCTCGACCAATCACAATAAAATCCTGTTTTTGCATAAAGTCGTGAGAGAATGCATCAGATTTAATATATAATGATATAAAAGATACAGTCATCGCATTGAGTGCTTTTATTACTTAAAGAGCAATTTTTTGGTCATAATTTTATTTAAGTATTTTAAATATCAGTGTTTAAACTTTATTCTCATTAAGAGGCCAAACGGATGTTTTGAATGCAGGTCAGCTCCCACGTCGTCGTCGTCGTCCCTGCAGTGTGAAACTGTGCAGTGAAGGTGAACATGGAGTCAGTGGGCTCAAAGACCTGAGTGCTGAGGTTTCACACACGGCGGTTTGATCGACACCGTCTGTCACAGTCCGTGAACTCAACTCTCTCACTCTTTTTTTACACTTCTGATGCTGTAAAGTTACTTGTCAGTGATCTTTAGAAAGTTTTACAGACATTCATTATTGTTTTTTATTTGCTTGACCACTAATTAAACCCCTCCCACCCCCCCTTTTCCAACTGTGACATTATACAAACATGCATTTCCATTCTTAAACCCCTGACTTCCCAGTCGGTGTCATACATTTACATTTTTTAACCTTTACATGTAAAGCTCAGCGGCTGCAGGAGCTGAATGTTGCCTCCTTATGGTGCAGCCTGGTTAAAGCCATTCACATTCATCCTTCGGTGTGGAGGTGCAGGGCTTTGCATATTCCTCAGTCCTCAGGGACCCGAACACAGGCGGGCCCACCTTTGTCTGCACCTCAGCCTGTGGACCTCAGGGACTCCTTTTCTCTGATCAGGCCTCTATTTAAACAAATGAAACAAAAACTGCATTTAAACCAATCAGGTTTCCTGCATCGGAGATTTATTTGCAAGCTGTTGCCCCTCTGCTCCTGCTCTGATGGTAAATGCTAATTACTCAGGTCTTTACATTATTTCCTAATCTGCACTTTCACTTAAAAAAAAATAACTCAGCTTACCTGCTTTTGTAAAGTTTTAAATCAAAGTCTGTGCAGCGTAAGAGTGAATTTTCTACACAGAAGGTCAAGATTTTGTTTAGTTCTCTCTTATTGAGGAAAAGTAGACCAACTGATCAGTCGCCTTTTTCTCTCCAACTGTTATTTTCTTTAAAATGACACATTCAAGCACTTCAAAATCTTCTCCAACAATGGATCTAATATAGCCTCGCCCTCCGGCCCTCTCCCCCCAGCTCTGTTTCAATCGTCTCACACACTTGTGAGGAACTATGGCTAAATTAGTCTGCTTAGAAACGGAGAAGTGCCTTAATTAAAACTTCATCCTTCTCCCTCCAAATCCCCCTTCTCTGCTTTATCCGTCTCTCCTCATCCTCTTTTCCTCCTCCTGCAGCCGCGTCTCATCTAGCAGACAGAAGGAGGACATCGTTGACTTGCACTCCAAGGCCTTCGCTTGTTCGCCGGCCTCAATGGAAACTCTGTTAGATACAATGACCTTGCAAATTAAAGGAGTGACTGTCCAAATTAAATCAAGCAAAGCAGCCCCATGCAGGCAGCCGGGGCTCTCAGTCTGAGCTTAGCCTGCTCTCTGCTCCCCCCCCCGCCTCACCCCTTCCTCCTCCTCCTCCCTCCAGCCCTTCAGTCTTTCTCATAAGCGAGAGGTGAGCAGAAAGAGTGAATGGAGGTTTTTCTTCACACTCCTCCTTGAGATGCTACTTCTTGCTAATTAACTGGTGCTCTTTGTCATCTCCTCTGTGAGTATGATGGACCTCGAGGAGGAGGGGGGGGGGACTGAATGGAGCTTTCTCAACTGGCAACCCTTGCCAACTGTCCCTCGCTCTCATGCACTTGTCATTCTGCTCTCTTTGTCAGATGTTGCAATAGCGAATGAATTGATAGTGCTTTTTTATTAATTAGTTTTTCTGCGGGGCCGTCACTTCAATTATCGTCGCCAACTTGTGAATTTTTTTTTTGGGAGGGAAAGGGCCGATTGTGATCGACATTTCTGTGCTCGCCGGTCATTAAAAATGAATTTTCATATGAAAGAGAAGTATAAACATTAACTTCAAAGTGTGTGTGTGTGTGTGTGTGTGTTTAAGCATATGTGTGTGTTTCTCTTTGCATGTGAATGCAGCAATGATCCCTTGGACTCGGGAGACAGGCTATCATGGCCTGTCATCTCTAATCCTTGAAATATTGTCCCAGTTCAATGAATGGTGTAAAATCGGAACATATGTGTCATTATTCTGTAAGTTTTTCATTAAACTGCGGTCGCTTGTTTGCCTCCTTTCACTCCTCACAAGCAGCAAACATCACACATAACAGTAAACGCAAATAATGTAATTTTTTTCCGCCCTCTGTTTCTCAAATTGCATGAAGGATCTCCGTAGATTTACTTCATGGAAATGCATGAGTAAGACTATGTGTCCGCCTCTTACGACAAATGGTAGCTTTAATTTCCCATCCATCTGCGGGGATCTCGGAGATTGTCGGAGATCTGGCCTGGTTGGACACACGTCGTAAAGCTAATAGGGCCGGACTCCCAGACTGTGACAGTGAGATTTGCTTCCCCCTTGATCAATTAGTCCTCGCTTGTCCCACTGTATCTGCTTCAGAGAAAAGCCTGCAAAGATCCATCGAGCCGTGGACGCAGAGGCACGACGATGGGAAAACGCTAGAGGAGAACCATGGCCATGTATAATAGCTGGAATCACGTTGTCTCATGGAAACTGGAAAGTGAAACAACTGGAACCAAAAACTCTGGCAATGTGTGTGGCGGGGGGGGGGGCAAACAATAGGTCGCTCTCAAAGTTTTTACATCTTCTGTATTCCCCTAAACAGAAAGGGGGAGGTTTGAGAGCAGGTTGAGCTCCTTCTATCCTTGACCCGGCTTATATTTATTCCAATTGAAAGGCGAAGTCTCGTCTTGAAGCTTCACCTCAAGAGGTTTTTCTGGAGGCGAGTGAAAGTTTCGAATTCCTGCTCTGCGGCTTGTTGTCTTTGGAGTGGACTCTCTCTCAGGCTTTTGTGCTCTCCTTGACCTCAAGTGTCTTATCATTTGGCCCTGCAGAGCAGAGGTCACTCTGCAATAGGTGACCCTTCCCCCTGCAGCCTCCATCCGTCCAGCTTTTGTACAAGTACAAGAGTTCTTTCTTGAAGGAAAACCTTCCAGTTAAAGATAAAGCATAAAATGAGATGAATCTCAATGTAGCTTTTAACGACCTGTAACGGAAGACGGATGGAAACGTTGAAGAAGATTCCAGGAATTCAGAGCAACTTTTAAAGACTTTAACAGTCATCTCTAAAGTTTCTGGATGCTTTGACTCGTCCATCTTTTTTCTGGTGGACTGGCTTAACCCCACATCCTGGTCACGAGTTCACTTTGAAAGGCCACTTGTGATCCCGGTGTCTCTTTGTTAACTCAGTTGATAGCCGAGTGGAAAAACATAAAAGTACTCCGGCGTGTCACTGTTTCTGATCTGGATAAACTGTGTCGTTTCTCGCTCATTAAGCTGAAATGGCTCTGAGCTCAACATGGCGGCTGAACCTGAGGAGAGAGAAGGCGTGAAGAAGAAGAAGGAGGAGAAGAAGAAGAAAGGGGGAAATGGACTGCAGGACACGGTGAAAGGGATAGAAGAGTGATGGTTTGGAGAACTGACAAGCAGAATGGGGGGGTCAAAGACCTGGTGAACAGAGGTCACCTCACCTAGGGCCTGTTAGATCCCCCATAATGCAATGATGGGATCAGTTTCAGCCCACATTGGGACTGAGAACCAGCACAGGCCAATAACTCCAAATGGCCGTTTGTGACTTTGAGATGCAACACTTTGACTGCTCCAGGAATAAGACCTGGGGGGTCCGCTGTGTGGAAAGTCAGTCATACCACATTACTGCTGTCTGTGTGACCAAAGACCCTCAGCGTCCCGACGGTCATCATGCCTCGTAGAGTTTCAACGGGGTAAATGGACCAGCTGACGGTCCACATCCGGGTTGGAGGGAGCCGCGGTGGTCAGCTTCTGCCGCCGGCCAACGCCACCTCACTCTGAGGACGTTCAAACCATGTGGACGCTGTGCTGGATTCATGTTTTCCAGCTCAAATACTTAACAAACTTTGTATGATTGGATTATTCTACAGCCAGTGTAGACTAGATAGTAAATGAGGAGACAGAGTGCAACCAAAAATTATTAGGATGGTTACAAATTTTCTTATTTTGACCTTTTACAACTTTAAATATGAAATGTGACATTAATTATGATGACAACGTGCTGGTTCTCTGTTAGCGCTTCAGCTAATTTATCCTCAGTTGTTCTATTGATTATTAATTTGGTTGAATCTGATCCAACCATCACAAGCTCCCAGAGCGAGCTGTCACATTTTCAAAGTTTTAAAAAGAGATGGATTAGATGGATTGAAGTCATGTGATCGATTTGGACAGTCCAAAACTTTCCACCATCAACCTGAGAGAAAAATGTTGTTGTCTTGTTTGGATCTTTGGGATCTGAAATTGAGCTTAAAATAACCACATTAACATTATTGTTAATGTTTCATTCCGGACAGAAATAATTAAAAATGTGTTGTTGTCTTAATGGTTTCTAACTGCAGTGTGGATTCAATATGATAGTGGTCTAATACAACAAGAATAAATTTTAAAAAAGAATTCAGAAAGCTTCATCAAAACATATCAGGAGAATTTAAAAATGCATCTACTGAATGTTTAAAAGTGCATTTGACTCCGAAATCAACGGGAGCCTCGGCGGGAAAACAGCGTCAGAAAAAATCTCTTCTTCAAACTTTAAACATGAAACACAGAATCTGAAGGTCAGCGGTGTTTTCGTCGGTCGCGTTCACTCACGACAACATAAACATGCACTTTTGCTCTCAGCTTTGTTTTTTTTTTTCTCCCTTCAACATGAAAGAAGAAACGTGGAAAAAAAAGCTAAATGTTCCGTCGTTCTGTTGTTGATCTTCGATTAATCACGAGAGGCCAAGTGCAAGAACCGTGTCCTGCCTTGTTTATGCTGGGCTCAGCTAGCCATTCAAACACACACAGGCACACACACGCACACACACAGTGGCACATGCAAACACACACTTGTGCAGCAGGAGCAGCAGCAGCAGCACTGAAAAGATCACTGGTTTCCTCCTGTTATGCAAATGAATCAAAACGCTTGAGTGAGAATTATATATGAATCCAATGAGGCTTTTTCTCTCTTTTAGAAATGCTTAGCCACAAGTACTGAGAGCTCTCAAAGGCAAGCGTCCGCTTCACTCCCCGGCCATGCGTATTATTCAGCTTGACGAGACGCAAACTGACATAAGCACCCGGGCTCACTTTCACCCACTGGCAATCCGATTATATGGCCAACACGGCATCAATGCTGCAGGGCCAACAGGCAGTGAAGTCCGTCAAGCATCCCCTCCTCCACCCAAGCCCCTTCTCTCCCCATTCATACCTTCTTCTTCTTCTTCTTCTTCTTCAACTGCCCCGCACAGCTACCCCTCCCTCCCTCCCTCACACACACACACACACACACACACACTTCTGCAAGCCTCCAGCACCAGTAAACAACAAACCACCAGGCCAGAATAAGAAAGTTTTGGTCTGAATAAAAAACTTTTCTCTCGAAAGATGAAAATAAAATGAGGTAAAATGTTGTTCTTTTTCTCCCACCGTGCATGACTGAATAAGCAGTATTCATAACTCTGCTGCACACAACACAAGCGAAAGCATGCAAACAAGCATTTTATTGAATTTTTTTTCATCAGCCTCAGGCTCGTCCTTCCCGGCTGTGCAGCTCTGCAGAGCACAAAGACAGTATTAGGCAGCTGCATGTGGTGGCCTTCTGAACCCTGTCTAGTGCCTGTTCATTCCATAATAATTAGATATTAGTGGCTATATCTATATCAAACAAGTGCTGCAGGTCGTCCTGACCAGGAGAGTCACCGCTAATGTCACGACGGGGCTCCTAAGCTAAACCGGTGTTGACAACCACACAGCCTGGCCTTCTTTTCCGTGCTGCGCGGCGACGCTTGGGTCCTCAGACGGGGCACACCCGTTGAAGCAGTGGGTGTTTACATGACGCTACCCCGAAAAAGACTGCCAGGTGCTTGGGGGGTTGGAGTCGAGGCTCCTCTTGCAAATCGGCCCCGCATCCGTGAAACTAATGTAGAGATGAGATTAAACTTGCAGAGAGATACATTTGCAATTGATTAACACTGAGCCACTGTGACAAATTGCATATACTTTGGAGGGAGTGTGTGCAAGTCTTTGTGTATGTGTGTGTGTGTTTGTGTGTGTGGACTTGCAAGATTATTGTTGAAACTAGAGAAGCTGGTAAAACAACTACTTACATTAGTTTCACCACAACTTATAACAACCACTGATTTTGATCATTTTTGAGCCTCAGATGCTTTTTTTTAGGAACTAGAATTAAAATTTTAGATTTTAATTTACACTTATCATTTCAGGTAGAGTTTAATGAGCCGGTGGAGGATGTTCCACCTGCCTGCCTGTCCCTTTTTTAAAACAAGGATTTGCAGGACTACTGTGCTTCCTCTGCACCCCTCTGTTTTGTCTGGTATTAATGAGCAATTAACTTTGCATACAAGGTCACGGACAATGGTACTGGTTGTCAGATTATGCTAATGCTTTTGGCTGTGGCTGCACTGAAAGAGGACAGGGAATCCGTGTGAATAGAGAGGGCTGTGGCCTTTCTCCGAGATGAGAAAATGATATGCAAACTGTACCAACATGCGCTTTAAGAGGATTAGGACACCACTCGACATCCATACTGACAACTGCTAATAAATGAACAGCAGAAAGGGGAGGCAAGTGTCCCAGTCGGGACCAGAAAGAGCAGTTCTCTGCTCTCAAACTTTGTGCAGCTGAAAGTGGAGCTTACAGTGCATTACAGTTTGGACTGTAAAATGAAAATGTAAATGTAAATTTGAAATCCGTGTTCCTCTTGAGGAGTTTAAAATGGGAGGTGAAGATAAAAAAAAAAAAAAGATGACAAAAGCCCGACTGAAAGAATTCAGTGTTGGGTGAAGCGGATGAAAAAACAAGCCTGGGGTGAAACTAAGAAGTTGAACTCCCATGGCCAAGAGAGAGGGAACAGGTGCAGCCAGAGTTCATACAGAGCGCTTTGTGCACTCATGGCTCCAGTCCATTTGGGGAAGAGGGAGGGGCCCATGTTTAATACAAAGTTAATATCGATTTAATGCTTGTCACTGCTCCTCTGAATCTTGTGGCATTGCTAATTCGCTCAGTGTTGAGCGGGGCTTTTGCGCTGCCTGCGCCAGATGCTGCAGGGACCTTCAGTGCCACCGGCGAGCCGAGGTGAAGCCGCGGCCAAAACACCCCGAGTGGGAGCCGCTGCTGAGGTGAAGCCCGGTCACAAACTGAATCCTCTGAAATAGATGTTTGGTTAACTTCACATGGCAGGAGCGAGGATTCACTTCAGCTTAATGTGAAACTCATACAAACTGTGACATTTAAGGCCTGATGGACTCAAGTCAGAGAGAGTTTGGAAAGATCATGTGCACTGGTGACAGAAGTATTCAAAAACTTTAAGTAAAAGCAGTGCTAAAGTTGAAAAATGCTTTTTTTTTTACAAGTATAGCTACTAAAAACTCACTTTAAGTACAGTTATGGATAAATTGTGGGCATATTAGCAGCAAGATAAATTATAACAAGTAAATAAAGCTTTTAAAATAAATTAAATAAATCCTTTCAGAACATATTTTTGACACATTTTAATATTTTGCTGACTTATTTTTAACAGTGCATTTATTTATTAGCAGTATTTAATGTAGCTGATTGAGGAAGAATTACTGTTTTAGCTCATTAAAACAATAATTAACCTTGTTTATCTGTAATAATGCATCTGTTTTGTATGTAAAATCTAATTCTGCAATCTAACAAGCACAACTTAATACATCAAATATTATGAAATGGAAATATTGAAGCACTAGTGCCTTAAAATAGTTGGGTAAAATGGAAGATTTGTCTATGATGTTTAAAATTCAAATACTTCTCTTTAACCCTCTTTTCTAAATTATATTCACATCATGACAATATTCCTGTAATGTTGTCAGAAATCTCTAAAAGTTTGTTTCTTTTGCTATTCAGTGATCAATCTAAAGTAATCTATAACTCACCTACCTGTCTATACTATTGGCTGATGAAGTGACTCAGAGTTTTGCTGTGATGTCTTAATGATATCTGAGATATTCCTGGTTGTGTTTGTAGAGCATACTTCACCACAAAACGGCCAATTAGTCGGGATGGATGCGTTCAGTGACATAAAGCAGAAAGCCACGCTGCATGCAGGCTGAATGGCTGCAGGGCTGAGATGGATGGACTGGTGACCGGTGTCATATACGAGGCTGCAACCAGTCAGCACAATCTGTTCATCCCTAGTTAAGTGAAAAGACGGGGAGTTGCCTTTCCTCCGCGCGTCCACGTCACCGATAAATAATGAGGGAATAATAAACAGTTAACCACCTGTCGAACCCGCGGCACAATGGGACGGCCCATACAGAGGCTCTCATGCATGGGTAACATATTTACTCAGCCCCTTTCACTTAACGAGGCAGAAAGAGAAGCAGAGACAATGGTTAAGTTCATCTATTTGGTAAAGTGGCATGGCCCAGCCGGAGAGAGTATAACAGTCTGGTAATATTCAAAAATATATAGACTTTTTTGCGTAAAATGTAGGCGGGAATATCTGGAAAACCGTAGATTAATTTGGAAAAAAATGAAGTTTAAGTTTCAGTCGTCTGCTGGGATATTATAAGCCTATCATAAGTGATTAGTATGCGTAATCCTCTCATAGATGAAGATGCCCTGAGTGATAAATATGAGCAGGAAATCCCTCAGGGGATATTAACTCATGTGAGCATAAACCAAATGAGCTGCCAATATGTTTTATAATATAAGGCGCTAAATTCCAAAATGAATATTATAAGAATTAAAATTCATAATAAAAAAAATAAACCACAGAGGGAAAAAATAAGAAGTCACAAAGGCGTAGTACTGTCACAATAGTAATAAAGATAAACTTATAAAGCAATGAACGTGTATAACGCACGACCTGGTGACAGAGGGGCTAAAAATTGATTCTTCTGCGTCTAAACTTTAACATAATTAGGACCATACTAAAGTGATGGGGCTGCAGTGGGCTCCACGGGGGGAGGGAGAGGGGGAGGGTTTTTTTGTTGGTGGTAATATTTCAGAGATTTGCTTTTAATGGCTTTAATTCAGCCGCAGCCAGCTGTTTTTACTCGGCCTGGTAAAGGAGCGGGGACGTGGCAAGCTTGCAAAGCTCGTAGAAATTAGTCTCGGTCAGCCAGAGCAGCCTATGCTTCCTGCTAACCATCTGCTTACCGCTCACAAAAGGAGGATTTCGGGCAGCCAAGTAAAGGAATATGGGCTCATAAAAAAGCTTTGAAGGTCTTGTTACTTCTCGGAGGTGTAGCTGTGGTGACGGAGCGCCGCGTTAACGCCTGTTTGTGCGTCCTGCGCTCATAAAGCAGACGCACCTCTGATAAGCGTTGACTCTCTCCAAAGGATCATTTCACGGAGGCGTTCCCTTTTAATTATCGGATTGTGGCCAGTTTATTTTAGACTGATGTTGAACCACTTATAATGATTTGAGCTGATCCCAAATGATGCAAACTGACTGGCTGCTTCACTTCAGCCACATAAAGCGAATAAAGCAGACGGACACCTGTGGATTAACGTGAAGCAAATAATGTTTAAATTTAGCAAAAGTTTGTTCACACACACTTTTTATTAACGCACAGAATTTAATCTCCTATTAACCGACATGAAAACAATAACAGTTTCAGTTTTGGCAAGCAAAACTTAGAAAATATGATCAAAAATATGAAATAAATATAATTAATATAATTGGAATTTTAAGTCCTTATTACATGGATATTATGGTATGTTTCGTTAAGATGAAAATGAGTAAAAACATTAAAATCATTTTATTGAAAAACATTTCTTGTAATTTTAAATCAAAAACATATATATAACATACATAAATAAACAAAAATTTAAATCAGAAAAAAAATATAGATTAATAAAATTACAGTTTTTCTATTTTTCTAAACTTAAAAAAACTTTTTTAAAAAATGTTTTGTTTCTCGTTTTAATTGTTTCAAACTGGCCACAATTAGGCGTTTTTTTTTTACCCTCTCAATGCATTTTCGCCTGATTGCTCTGCTTTAACGGGTTTGTAGGGGCAAAGCTGACAGAACACGACTATCAGGCTCCAAGTCGCTTTAATAAGAGTTTTATTTGGGGTCTCAGTGTCCGCTCATATGAATGCGTTTTAAATCAAATCACAGATGCACTTTTATTCAGCCGGTTAAAATAGCAGAACAAAACCGTCTTTAGAAATAAAGCTTTTTTTTATTCCACAGGGCTTTTTTTTGGAGCCGAGAGAGGGAAGGAGAGAAAGGCCGAGGGGCGCCTCCTCCGCAGCTGAGGGTGACAGTTAGTTCATGGTTAACAGGATCATGAGCGCACGGCTCAGGCCGCACACTTCTCCTGTGCGCACTGAGCTGCGGCTCTGCGCACTGAATGAAGCCTGTGCAAAAAAGAGCGATATTTAACACATCTGTTAAAGCGTTTTGATAGCAGAAATCCGTTTAAGACATTATTCCATGACGAGGGCCAGATTGAGTGTTGAGAATCCTATGAAACCTTAAAAACTGATTTACATTTGAGATGCTGCGCAGCGTCTGCGGCTAATGCAGAAAATGTAGATTTGACAATAAATGTAGACAATAATATAAATCAGTAATTTTATTAACTTCTTTTTTTTTATTTATAAAGACCAGAATCACAAATCAATAACTTGCCTCGCGAGGTTTTAAACAGTATAATAATAGTTTGGGACAGTTTAGTTTTATCTACCACTGTTTATTTTAACAGCGAAGAAAATAGAATAAAAGAATAATTTAGCATTTTAACGAGTATATTTTTATATCCTGCCCGACAGAGAGAACCCCTGAATGGAAAAGGATAATGTATCTTTTTAAAGTGCTCATTAAAAGTCTCCATTTAATGGCTGAATCTGTAAAGATTGCTCTTTAATTAGGCCGCTTGCCTCTGCCAAACAAAACAAATTGAAAGGAAAGTGGTCAACATGCAAAATTGATGACTGAGCCTCTTTTGTGGTGGGGACATTGTGTGTTACTTGCTTATGAAGTCTAATGCAATCATAAATTGCGTCCGCTGGCCAATCAGCGGGCCGGGGGATGCGGCATGAAAGCGACCCATGTGGAGAACTTTGTTGAGCCCCATTGTTGAGGCTGTCAGCCCTGAGCGGAGGGCCGGGGGGGGCAGCCTGCTATAAAACTGCTCTCCCCAGAGTGAGCAAACCAGAGGAGTTAGCAGCCTTTCAAACGACTGAATCTCTCCCAGCCACCGCAAGGAGTACCTCAGATTTCACACTTTCTTTTTTTGAACCGGGACCATGATGATCCCAAGCGTCATCGCGCCTCCTGCCCTCTACCCGGGGCTGTACCGGCCCGCCGCTCCGTTACCGCTCCACCAGACCCTGCCGTCCGTCTTCCCGACTCACTCCAGCTTTCTCGTGGAGG
Organism: Ctenochaetus hawaiiensis; assembly: GCA_029783645.1. Taxonomy (NCBI): domain Eukaryota; kingdom Metazoa; phylum Chordata; class Actinopteri; order Acanthuriformes; family Acanthuridae; genus Ctenochaetus; species Ctenochaetus hawaiiensis. Next base: position 23,202,068 of record JAPZDY010000001.1, on the reverse strand, counting down.
ACCTGCTGCGGATAAGCCGCCCGACCGCCTTCATAAACCGGACTGTCCCATCGGCGAGCGCCTCCCCGCCCACGGCAACCACCACCGCGTCCTTCGGCGGCGCGCCCGCGGAGCGCGCGGTGGCCACGATGACGCGCGAGTCGTGCTCGCCGAAAACGTCGGTCCCGAGCAGCAAGGACCCAACTTTTCTCAAGTTTGGAGTGAGCGCCATCCTCGCACCTTCACCAAAGACCGGTGAGTAGACAGACTTTAGCGCGTTCCCGCTTCCAGTTTGAGTTCACGAGTTTCTTTGCACCTGTTTCTTCTCACTCGAGAGGGATTATTAATCTGTTTAATCTCCCACAGCGTCCTCACCTCCCACAATCCACAGCGTGCACTCCAAGACCTTTCCCATCCCTTGCTTTGAGGGAACATTTCACCCCATATTCAGGACGCCCTATTTACCAGGTAGGTGCAACTTTTACGCACTCTTCATTTATAGACTCACTTCTCCGCGGCCTTTAGAATTCCATCTCAACTAATTGCATTTAAATGTAAAACACTTTCGCCCCCTGTCAGAGATTTTTACTAGAAAAGAAGAAATCACTGTCTTATTAATGGGGAGCGCTGGCTCTGGCCCCTGCCCGGACCCACCCACCCTCCCCCTAATTAACCAATTATCCCAAATCGTCACGGTCTAAATTTGAGGCGGGGTGGCGAGTTATGGTCCCCTCTGCTTCCCATTGGGGGGCGTTTTGGCATTTCCCCGGCCCCGCGTTTTCCCACAGCGCCCGGGGGGCCACCGGGCCGCAGTGGCGGGCAACAAAGCCCTCAACACCGTGACCAATTTGGTCAGCTCCCACCGGGCGAACCACCCACACACCCCGGAGAGTGACTTTTACCAGGGGGGGGCAAAGGCGTGAACCAGTCATGCACTAATTTCCCTATTAGGCGCTATTGAGAGTTTTCAATATTCTCACAAGACCACATAGCGCGTCGTTGTTCCTGATTCTGCTGCGGCCACAGGGCAGCTACAGTCAGGAGGACGTCCAGTCAGCAGCATCCAGAGAGGGAAAGTGTCTGGCGCGGTGGGATTCTGAAGCAAAGCCAACTTTTAACAGCCAAACTGCGTCCAAAATATTCCCAGCTGGGACTATTTCCCCCCCCCCCTGCAAGCCGCACGGCTCATAGGATAGGTTACCAGTGACCTCCAGTCCTCACTCTCTCTGTGCCCTAAACGTTCCTCTATTCTCCAAACGGGCCAATCAACGAGTTGAGATAAAGAATAATCTCTTAGAAAAGTCTATAAAGTCGCTAGTCCGTGCTTTCATTCAGGCAAATCATAATGGAGATGGAGTCTTTTCATGGGCTCAGCTGAATGCCTCAACAAAACAACTCCAGCGTCCTGAATAGCTTTTCGTGTTCATTTAATGAAAATGATTTGAAGGCACGAAGAAAAAAAAAAAATTCTCCTCCACTCTCCACTCCCCCCACCGGGCATCAGTATTCTGGTATGCAGTTGTGTTTAGTTTGAAAGTGTAAATCTCCTTTTGTTGCGATAATATATGGCCTTCGCCGCCTGTCCAGAGTCTTTTCTGCGTTAGTTCATTACTACACAATTACCGTTCACGGTTTATTAACTCCTCTATCCGCCCTCACTGGGTTCCTTAAAGGATATGCTACCTCTTTACCATACCAATGCGGTTGGGGACCGGCCAATGTGCTAATTAGTCACCTCGTGCCATTTCACTCAAAACGGAGACGTATTGCACAGTTCCAAGGGGGGGAGAACTTCCAATACTGATCGGTTGAAACGCATAGAGAGAAATGATTCTAATCATACTGAGCTTCTCTGATATCTGAGTGCTTACATTTAGATTTGCAAAGGAGTAAAATAGTCTCATCCTGTAGTTGGGTGTTTTTAGTTAAAATTTCCTCTCTGTAAGTAATTATGTTTCAAAATATAGTACAGAAATCAAAGCTAACAGGTTAAAATTTCTCTTCCATGTTTGCATTGTAGCATCTTCCTCCGTCGTTCCCATCCCCGGTACCTTTTCTTGGCCCCTGGCCGCCAGAGGGAAACCCCGCAGAGGGATGCTGAGGAGGGCGGTGTTCTCCGATGTGCAGCGCAAAGCCTTGGAGAAAATGTTCCAAAAACAGAAATACATCAGCAAGCCCGACAGGAAGAAACTGGCCTCCAAACTGGGCCTGAAAGACTCGCAGGTAAATTTTAATAAACGCTATCATGAGCTTAAAGCGTTCCAAATGTTGTGCGTAACTTGCGCGTAAAGACGCTGTTGCGCATTCCAAGCAGAACTTTTTTAAACTAACAACTTCCTCCCTGTTTGCAGGTGAAAATCTGGTTCCAGAACAGACGGATGAAGTGGAGGAATTCAAAGGAACGAGAGCTGCTGTCGTCCGGCGGCTGCCGCGAGCAGACGCTCCCCACCAAAGCGAATCCGCATCCGGACCTCAGCGACGTGGGCAAGAAGTCCTCAGCAGATGAAGAGGAGGATGAGGAGGAAGAGTTTGGAAGCGAGAGAATGAGGGCTGCGGGGTCCAGCATCTCCTCTCCATCTCTTTCCAGCAAGCACTCGGACTTCTCAGAGTCAGACGAAGAAGAAATAACAGTATCTTAATTTATTTTTTTTTTTGAAAAAAGCAAATATAGAATTATAACCCGCGTTTTCTTTTCATGAGACTGTGAACAGATTTGTAAGAAGCTGAAACGTGCGCCCATAAATGTCAGTGTTCAAAAAGTAAGTTTCACTCGTTTGTTGCTTCTTCGGCGCATGCGCACTCATGCGGACAGATCTGCTTCTGAGACACAATTTGCTGTTTTGCACAGCTTTGTTCAATTGTACAGTATTTTGTACAAGTTTGTATGGAAATTTTATGCCAAGAATATTGAGTTACTTTTACCTTGACCTTGAATAGAGTTGTTTATTGAAAAAAATGTAGCTATTTCGTTAATAATTTATATGAATTTGTTTAATAAGTATGTTGTATAATGTGCTGTATATATGTTTATTTCACACTTTTTGTACAAATACCAAATAAAACTGTAAACGATTCCATGTCAACTTTGCACGAGTGTGACTTTTCACAAAACAAACATTTGACACAATTCAATCATAAATAATCATTAATTTTATTGAATCACAATAACTTAAGACTAGTACAGTGATAGCTTTTAATTCTCCGAGCCCTGGACAGACCGGCGGTGACAAACCGCACCGATCTGCTCTGATGTAAAGAGACTGTACACAAAATACTCCTTTTCAAGTACTGTTACAAATCAGCTAGAAAAAGTCATCAAAATGCTGCGAGATAATCAACTATTTACAAAAGTTATGTTACATATAAAAAAAAAAAAAATGTACATAGCAAAGAAGGCTAAACATTCATTGAGTTTGTGAGTAATAAACTGAAAAGACTGGTCAATGACATCCACACCTCCATGGAGCAGGCGTTAACACGAGACAAACAGACAATCAGCCTCTTTGTGCTTACAAGGACCAGAGCATGAGAGCCTCCAAAGCACACAGACACACCAGAATGTGGGCAACAAATCCAAAAAAAACAAAAAAAACGTTCACAAATCTGGTTCCATGCTGTACGTCTCGGCAGTGCTGAAAACCCACATTCAGCTTTCGGAGCTTTTTGGAGATCAGGATGAATGTTGCATAGGATCTGTGACCAAAAAACCAGTGAAAGCGATGCAATGACCCCGACTTTAAAACGTCCGCCTGCCCTTCGCAGAAGGCAGGCTGGGAAGTTTAGAGTAAAAAAAAAAAAAGTACAATATTCTTTTATTTATTTATTTTTTGAAGCTACAGAAATGATATCAGACCGTTTACATTACCATTCAACCACGAGTACCTTTAAACCTTTAAACCTCAGATTAGTTATATCACTATAAACAAAGCAGCATGTACACTAGATTTCACGTAATTAGTTGCTATGACAGTTTTTTGTTCATCACAAATAACATAATCCAAAAAAAGAAAAAAGAAAAAGATTATGAGCATGGTGACAGCACAGTTAGAGGATGAGGATGAGGTATCAAATCAACACGTCTTCTTAAACTTCCCTCATCCGATCGACCTGCAAAAGGTTCTGATTTTCAAGCACCGAAACACATGAATATATTTGAATCTTTCTTACTGGTGGTCCGAGTATTTACATCCGCTTCACAGCACCGGGTCTACATGCATACACCTTTTTTTTATTTTAAAAACCCAAAAGTTGCTGCTTCTCATTCACATCTCCATCCCATGGCATTGGTGTTTTGATATGATGAAAAGGTCGACGCCGCTCCTCCAGGAGGGAGTCGACTCAGAGCCCTGTTAAAGTTTACAGCCGTTCAGACGAACAAAGAAATCAGCTTAATGCACAAAGTCTGTTAGAAAAGAGTAAGGCATTGTTTTCTTATATTTCCATCCAGCACCAGAAGAGTTTTGTGCTACAACAGCCTGGTTTTTGGCCAATGTGCATGGAGATCTCAAGGATTATTAAGTTGTCAAAGCAAAAAAACTTAGAGGTGGTAGAGGCAGTTTTTGTGAAATGACATGAAAAGTTACAACACAGCTAGAAAAAGACGTTATCTCGAATGTGGTAAACATAAAAAGGATAAATGCAGCCAAGGTGGATGTTAATTTTCCAATCAGTGCCTGTCGCTCCTTTAATGGTGGCTTTGAACATTGTGGAAATATTTGGAAAATGGGTATGTAACTCAGCCAAATACAGAACTGAGTCCTGTTTGTTTTAAGAAAATTTGATGAGTAAATATATCTTTTTTTTCCTTAGAAGTCTTTGCATTTTTCTGAAGAACTCTAAACTCTAAAACTTGTGCATTTTGTGCTTTTTTCTGCTCCATTTCAAAGAAACTGCTCTGCTGCAGAACAACAGGATGTTTCCACTCAGGACAACAATGTTAATGTGTCATGTGTATATGAAGGATTCTCTTATCTAAAAACACCAGTTCTCATCCTTTTTTTGTCCTTTATTGTTCTGAAGGCAGAAATTTAACTCAAAAAGTAAAATTACTCCAATTATTTCACATTTTTTCAGTTCTTAAGTTGGTGTTTTTAACAGTTTGGACTTGAAAAAATGAGGCAATGTCTGAAGTTTGGGATGTAAAATTAATGGTTTTTTCAAGAGTTTCTTTAAGAATGAGTGAGCACACTGACTTATTTTCACTTTGGCTTCATTTATCCTCCAGCTATCACACAGGAACCTTCAGCCAGAGAGGAGCAGGAGGAGGAGGAGGAGCAGGAGGAGGAGGAGGAGGAGCAGGAGGAGCAGGAGGCAGCTGGCTGTTCATGCATCTCTCAACCAGCAGCAGAACTCATCTGTGCTCTCAGACACACTGATGTTTCCGAGACAAGGGCCCACATCGCCATCTAAAGGCAGCTCAGGCGTACTGCAGCTGGTTTCTTGATGCTGCTCTGAAGCTGCTGCTGTTGGAGCCCAGTGGAGGATGGAGGACTCCTGGCTGGTGTTTGAGTATGTCGATGGCTAGTGATGATGCTAACGATGCTAACGAGGACGCCTCAGGAGCAGTGACGAGCTGTGCTTTGATTCTGTCTGTCTGAAGTAGATGTCTGGCTCCTGACGGAGGAGCCACGGGCCACAGCGGTGAAAAAAAAAACAACTTAACAAAAAAAAAAACAGCGCAGTGCAGTAGAAAAATCTGTTGCCCGTCTTCTGAAATACAATTTGAACTCTTTTTTTTTTTCTCTTTTTAAATATTTGGGTTACCGGCACCCAAATTAAGGTGGCTGGATTTTGTGGCATGAAATTTTACTCTCAACATGAAGTTCCCACGGAGCGAACAGCTCTGACAAACTGATCCCCGTGTTGTTTGTTGATGACATCACAAAGTCGACTCCAGCGACGAGTCCAGGATGTCGTCCTGGTGGCTGTTGCTGTTGGAGTCGCTGTCGTAGCTCTGCGGGCTCGACGACGTGGCCGCCTCCTTCAGACGCATCAGCATGTTCATCTGTCGGCAGAAAACAAGTGTGAGTCTGCTTGAGCTTTACAACTCTGAGATACAGGAAGTTCTGCTCTTTTCAAAGATTTCTATAAATGTTTTACTGGCTTTCAAGCTCTGAAGCAAATCTGAAGAAGTAAGTGGACCTTGAGTTAAGATTTACCGTAATTTTTGGACTATTGAGCGCACCTGAATATAGGCCGCACCCACTAAATTTAAAAAGAAAACAGATTTTGTACATATATAGGCCG
>JAPZDY010000001.1:23185125-23195743 GCA_029783645.1 Ctenochaetus hawaiiensis | reverse complement strand
TTAATTAAATAAATGTATTTTTCCGAACAGTGCCTGTAACACGGCTGGTTAAAAAAATACAGTAGCCTACCAGAAAAATCATTGATGGCTATCTTCATCTTCCTCCTGCACACTAAAACCACTAAAGCAGAATTACTTCGTCACACACTTTCTCGTTTATTTTCATCTGTAAATTAGCTGCATCATTGTTTGAGCCGCAGGGTTCAAAGTGGGTGAAAAAAGTAGCAGCTTATAGTCCGGAAATTACGGTATTTGTTAAACTACTGTTAAACATTTCCATTAATCTTAAATCTCCTAAAGCAGGTGATTTAACTTTAATATCAGTATGTAAGTGAGTGTGAATGACTAACCAGGTTTAAAGCTCAGTAACAGATACGCAGCTAGCTGTTCTTCTTCGTGTGTTTTTGCTCACCAGTGGGTCTGCGTCGCTGTCGCTCTGTGGTGGATCCTTCCTGACTCCTTCCCTCGGGGCAGAGTAGCCATCGAAGCCCACGTCCTCCGGGCGGAGCTGCAGCAACGGGGGCCATTCAGCCGGAGTCGGGGTGGCTGACCAGGGGTAAGTGTCGATCACCCAGGCAGCGGGGTCCTCCCACGCTGCCCTGCGGCCGTACAGCTGCACGGAAACACAGAGAGAGAGGCTGAAACAGACTGGAAGATAATCTGAGGCAGATTAAGTGGTTTAGACTTTGATACACGAATGTCAACAGCTTGGAGGAGTTCATGTCTCATGTCATGAAGGAAATTTCTCTGCTTCCAAAACACAGATGCTACTTTGCACAAGTATTAAAGAAAGGAGCATAAATCTTAGTGAACACTACTGCAGATTACAATCAGTTTGAGTTTTGCCTCTGAGAATTAAACAGCAGCAGAAATAACAAACACATTATCAGATTATTTCATAAAACCAAGCAAAGACGATGGAGAATTGCAGCTGAACGGTGAACAAACTCTACTTATAATTCACACATCCTGAGATAGTAACTTTCATTATAGAAACTTGTATTTTCTGCAATCTTTAATAATTCTACTTGATTAATTTCTTGAGATTTTATCATTGTGTATTTGTTTTAGACACATATGATTAACTAAAGATGCATTATATTTCTTGAAGCAGCAGATGTCGGAGATGCAGCCTCAGTAAAAATCTGAACATCATCACGTGTGGTTTCTGTTCTCGGCTGCTGAGACATAAATTCCTGCGCTGAACTCTGCAGCTCTCCATCACTCCCACTCGCAGGTCGCATTCTGCTAATTAGCCGCTGCCTAATTAAATCAGATGGTAATTACTCGCAGATTGAGAGTACAAATTGAATTCATTTCACTTTGATGAGCTGAACCGCGGTCCTCTGAGAGAGCTAATCTGAACATTTCTATCCCTCTCAAACTCATTTCACTTCTCCATTCAGCTCAATCCCTTAAAGACCAGCTCAGATTATTGAACTGAGGTTGTTTTTATGAAAAATATGATCCAAATCGAGGCCTGAACCACCATCAAGAACCTGATCTTTGACCAGAAACCATCAGTTCATCATTTACATTTCAGTTCGAATGATGAGATTTCAAACTGGTTGTGTGTGTGTGTGTGTGTGTGTGTTACCTGCAGTCCTTCTCGCACAGCCTCCAGCATGTAGGGGATGATGGAGTAGTTCCAGAGGTCCGTGAACCAAACTCTGGATCCCTCAACGTCCATGGGACAAGACAAGAAGAGACGCGGTCCTGAAAGCCACAGAGCAGACCGGTGAGACACTGACTGTTTCTGCTTGTTGACCTTTTTTTAAAGGATCTTTCTTCGTCTCTGTCTCTTACCGATGGTGACGTCAGACGAGCTGTGCGTCTCCAGAAAGCGGTTCAGGTGGTGCCAAACACGTGGGATCCAGTCGATGATCTTCACCAGCTCCATGTTGCGCGTTCGGCTGCCGATCTCCATCTCTATCAGCTTCCTCCTCAGGTAGCGGCCCAGGAAGCCTTTCACCGGCTCCATATGGTTGGCACACAGCACCCACCTGAGCAGTAAACATGCATGTGTGAAAAACTTGAAAACAGCTAAAAAAAAATCTCTTAGATTTACCTGTAGAGGTTAAATGTTTCAACATGTCAGACATGGAGCTGCCTGCGGTGGGTGGAGGAAATCAGCAGCAGCAGTTTACCTGAAGTTATGATGAAGCTGCAGGTTGGGGGCAGACGATGTGGCTTGGCTCATGGTACCGATTATATAGGGGCTGAAAGGAGAGAAAAACACTGATTATTGTCTAATATCAGGTATCATCAGGTCATAAAGTTGTAACTTAATAAGTCAACGGACAAGCTATGTTAAGGAAGAAAGATTAAAAATGTTTATTTTGCTTTGCATTATATTTGAGAAGTCATCTTAGCCATTCAAAAGTCCTCTACTTTCCATTAAATCATTTGAAGTGATGATTTAAAAGGAGGATTAGTTGGTAAACTGCCACTCTGTGCAGAGGTGCATGTTTTTAAATAAACATGAGCACTTTTTAAGCCCTTGCTCAGCTGTAATACAGTGGATGTGCATCCAAAATCATTCAAGCATTCATTTTTTGCGTGGTTGTTCAGGTGTGTGTGTTACGGACCAGTGCTGGTAGTTGCAGTTGAAGACACCGTTGAAGATTTCTCCCAGGGAGCTGACGTGGTGCAGGTTGTCCAGAATGACCACTAGAGGGCTGTCTGCTCCCGGGACGCCGCTGCACTGCTCAGCCAAACCTGACAGGTACTGACGCAACTCCTGCAGGCAGAGACACGAGGAGAGAAACTTTAAAATCCTGTAGAGTATTAGTACTTATCTTTTAAAGAAATTCTACTCAGAACCTACCAAATCCAGATAAGACAGAATGTTTGCATGTCTAAAGGTCAGTCTCTTTGCTATGATGCTCCAAAGTGATTTTTTCGCCTATTTTTCTACACTGTTTGCAAAATCAAGAGTAAATTTAAAGTTTCAGTAAAAGATCTGAAAGTCTGTATGATAACAAATTCATATCATCTTCAAACCTCTGATGGCAGATTTTTTTCTGTTCCACTGAAGAGAAACCTTAATAATATTTAGCCTTTTGTGTCTGTTTGACTCTGCAGAGGAAATTAAACAGCTGCTGAGAGCAGAGCTTTGCAGATCACCACGTGTATCACTCACCTTGCTGGACTTGTGGTCCACGTTGAAAGTGACGACAGCGTTCGGGGTCAGAGGTCGACCCTCCAACAGCAGCAGGTGTCGAGAGAGCTGATTGGCCAGGTAGGTCTTCCCCGTGCCGCTGGGACCCGAGAGGATGACGCGTCTGTGCTCCTTCAGCAGGGAGACGTAGCGCTGCAGCATCGGCTTCGGGATCAGAGTGTCGAACACCAGCGAGTCCACGTTCTCACTGCTCACACCTGGACACACACACACACACACACACACAGGTATGGATATTTATGTCAGGTGAGGTAACTGAAGTGGAGGATTGAGGAAATCCTTTTTATTTCCCCTTTTAGCAGCGTGAACCATTCTTGCTTTTTCCCTCCACAGTTTGATGATGTCCTGAGTGAGGTCAATAATGTTTTCCATCCCATGAAACTTTGGAAGCTTATGGAGACATTTCAGTCATGGAGAAGCCACAGAAAGCTGCTGATTCACGTACATAAATAAAATGACAAGAGTAAGTCATCTGGATCAAAATCAACCAGGAGTTGTGATTTTTCCTGATGCAGTAGTTTTAAAATTCAACCAATTAAATCAATTAAATCTAAATAAGTATTTCAAAAGATTTCAGCATCCAGCATCCTTTATCTGACAAGATCTTTTTCTCCTACGTGACTAAAAACTAAATTAAGAGTAGCTTAAGTAGCTTAGCATAGTGTAAAATTATGTTTTTGCATAAACATAAAATTTTTCCACTGTAACGACTGTTGGTAGTTTTTCCTCTGTAAAAAAACAAATGTGAAAGATGTGATAACTTCTCTCTCGAACAGACGAATCATCCACAGTGTTGTCACCTTTGAGCTGGATGTTGATGGTGTTGCTGTCTCCCACCAGGTAGCCGCAGGGCAGCAGCTCAGGTGTGTGTGCGGCGCTGAGGCTGCTGGGTCGGTGGATTTCTCCGATGTTGTATCCCTCCACGCTGTCTGAGCTCAGGCCCAGCTGACTGATCGGGTCCACGTGGGTGATGTACTCCTGTCAGACACAAAGTCTCTGTGTTTAAAGGATGTTTTTGTGTGAAGGGATGCCGGTAAAAATGCTTTTCTTTTGGTTCCAAACTTACATACCAGCTGTGTTAATACCTGTCTGTTTGCATTTTGTTACCTGATTTTGTATTTCATTTACCTTGAACAGGCGTCGGACAACTCCATCCAGGACGTCCCACTTGGTTTTACCACTCACTCCGATGCAGCCAATCAGAAAATGACGCGTCTGACCCTCCTGCAAAGGGAAAACAAGACTGGATTTAGATACCAAATGCTCTATAAAAGCAAAGAGACATGCTTGAGTTGTATTTTTCTAACGGCTCTCACCTCCTCGTCCAGGCTGACGACCATCTTCACGTGTCGCCCCTCCTTCCTCATCCCTCCCTCTCCACCCGTGTCGTCCAGCAGCATGTCTGACAGGAAGGAAGAGCAAATTCAGGCAAACTTTCTCTGTTTTTCTTGACCAAATTAAATGTTTAATCTTTCCGTATGTCTGTAATTTCACTGTCAGTCATCTGTTCATCCGAGGAAATAATCTCCTTTCTGTTCACACGGATCTCACACAGTTTTAAAACATAAAACTATCGTTCCTGCACTAAACCATTTACCCAAAACCATTTAAGAATTTAAAGACTCGTGCTGTATTTTCACTCTGTCATCTGTGACACAGATCTAAAGCCGATCCGCCGGACCTGTGCAGGTGCCGTGACTCCGGCTCAGTCTTACCCAGGCTGGTGGACTCGCTGGTGGTGAGGTTGAGGCTGTGCTGGGAGATCCCGGTTCCCGGGGCCTGTGTGTGTGTGTGTGTGTGAGGGGGAGGAGAGGACGAGATGGAGGCCTGCGAGCCCATCCTGCTGCCCTGATTCTCCACCTTCAGACGGTCGTTCTCCGCCTTCAGCTTCTCGATCTCCAGCTGCAGAAACACAAACACACACAAAAGGAAAATTAACTTAAAGATGGCTGTAAGGTCAGTTCTGAACTTGGATAACAGCGCCCCCTTCAGGCCAGCTAATATGTTTATAATCAATTATAAAATCTCTAATATCTACATGTGTGTGTGTGTGTGCGGACCTGCATGCGGTTCATGGCCTCCCGGAGCTGGTCGAGCTGATGGGCGGAGCTTAGAGCTTCAAGGCGAATATCCGTCAGTTTCATCTCTTTCTCCCTGAGTTCGCTGCGCAGCTGCATCACCGTCTCCGCCTCGCTGTCCAAACACTCAGACAGTCTGAACACACACACACACACACACATAAAACATCACAGTTTAGTGGCATTAAACGCTGTGATACAAACTTTGGTAGTTTTCCCATCATTTGAACTGAATCCCTGATGAAAGCTGTTGTGTACGTACAGTGAGTTGGAGTGTGTGTTCCTGAGCATGTGGCTGGAGGCTCCGGTGCCGTTGTGAGGCAGTTTTGGGGAAGACGGCAGCGACGAGTCCGTCATCTCCTCGATATCGGAGTGAGAAGAAGCCGACTTGGGAGATTTCTTCTTGCTGAACGCTTGTTTGAAGGAGCTTCGCAGCTGCAGGTGGAAAACAGAAAAGAGAGAAAGACGGTGAGCAGACGAGGGAAACGGTCTGAAAAACACACGGCTGAGAGGGGGGAGGAGTGTGTCGGGGAGAGTGAAGGAAAACAGCTGTTAAAAAGTGCAAGTGAGTCGAAAGAAGAGAGGGAATTATGGGTAGACTGTCTCGTGTCTTGAGCTCAGCTCTAAACACAAACACTTTGTGTGTGTGATGTCTGAAGCTCGTGGAAGTTTTTACTCTAATTAAAGCCGACTGTATTTTTTTCTCCTGTATATTAGATGTTTATACCTTCAGCTGTGTTTTAACAGAGAATTCAGTCTTGATTTCTGAACACCTGAACGTTGCAGGCGTCTGTATGTGTGTTTCCTAATTAAGAAATTAGAAATCAACCAAAATCAAATCAGTCAAAATTCTGAAAATCAACCATTTCTTCTTTTCCTCATCTTATTTCAGGGACTTTGATGCATATTTAGGAACACGATCTTCATTTCTCCCCATTTTTTCTCTGCTTTCTAATACTGCATTTTTTTTAAAGCAGTACTTTTTTTGCATATTTTTAAAGAAATCTGTGTAGTTTCGGATCATAAAACTCCGTCATGATGATTCATATCCAAACTGTGTGAAATCTGTTTGCTTTCATCATTTTATCTGAGAAAGTGTTTGTGTTTAAAGGAGAAATCCACCTTAAATACTTCACACTTTGCATCACATTCACATGTTTTCGATGCTCAGTTAATTCTAAAAAACTATTTTTAAGAACTCATCTACTTTTTTTGCCAAACCCATTTTGGATGCCAACATTCAAACGTCAGCTGCAGAGTCTCGTCAACACTCCTTTTCTGATGTTAAGTGGTTATTTTCAAAAGAAGTGTCTTTGATATCAAGGATGACCAGCAGAAACAGTCATTCTTGTGGGGTTTTTTTGTAGCTGCACTGCAAAAATCTCAACATTATGTCCTGTTAGTTGAGTTTGGCCAGTTTTACCAAACCAATTACAAAATATGACCCTACTGACTTCCTGTATTTGCAGGTGGATTTCTCCAGAGGTGGCTCAAGTGTCATCAGGGCAGTTTTTCAGGGAGAAGCAGCGTTGCAGAGGAGAGGAGGGAGAGGACAGAAGGTTAGTAACCTAGAAAGAGTGCAGGCGTTAGGCAGCTTGGTTTCTGGCGTTTCACACAGCGCACCACTCTTACCTCATAGACCTGCCACATGAAGCGAAGCAGAGGAAGACAGAGAGACAAAACAGCACATGTTCATATGGGTGTGAGTGTGTTCATGGAGCGACACATTCAACTAGAAGCCCCTACAGGACCGAAGCTGCTTTGATTTGACCTCCAGGCAGCTGCGAGCTAATGCTACTTAGCAACCACCGTGAAGCAGGAAGTCTTTCATGATCCATTAAAAAGTCTCCAACACACAAACAGCCCCTATACACTCCACATCACACACACACACACACACACTGTACGACAGCTGGAAGCACACACACACACACACACAGGAGGGTGGTTTATTATTATCACTGTGACCTAAAGCAGGAAACTCTACACCAGCTTCTGTCTTTTAGCAGCTACCACGAAGCAACGACCCGCTTTTCCTAAACCTGGACGTCAGGCTCAGATACTGAGAACCAGCTAACGTCACATCGCTTCAGTCTACGGGACGACAGAGAGGAAGAAAAGCTGCGTACGTCTTCATCTTTGACTTGTCCTCCGCTGCACAAAAAGGTCTTTCAACAGCAAAAAGGAAAAGTTATGAATGAAAGTGTGTAAGATGTTTTGTTGTACGATCAAAAACAACTAATAAGGACTAGACACTAGCTAGTTAAACAATGATTTAGTGATTTGCAGGTCAAGAGACGACTATGTGAACCAAATTTAGCCCTTTTTTTAATATAAACGTCTAATATTTTTGACTTGCAAACCACCAAATCAACCATTTCTTGGAATTCAACAGGACTAAGTCTACAAAAACCCCTCTGTTTATTCACCTTTTCCCCAGTGAAAGATGCCTGAAGGGGAGAAACATAAACATGTGACACCGAAACACATGAAAATGAGACACAGAGACAAAGACAAACAGTGAGCCTCGGCTGCTTGTTCGTGGATTATAACATCATGAAATCTGCGTCTCACCCAGTTCTTCTTGTTCTTCTTCTTGTTCTTTGCGTCGGCGTCCATGTTGGAGCCCACACTGGAGTGGCTGGTGGCGCTGGTGATGCTGCTGACGCTGTCGGAGGAGTGCTGCCTCCTGATGCGCAGGTCCGGCTGCTGATTCTGCTGCTGCTGCTGCTGCTGGCTGCCGTTACTGCCGGCTAAGGAGAGACGAGCGGAGAGGGAAACATGAGCGACTGTCACGCAATAAGCTGAATATGTCTGTAAATAAAAGGTACAAATGTGCACCCTCAACAGCTCCACCCTCATATGGTCAAATATGGTCAAAAAAAACCCAAGATGGCACCTTTCTCGAGGCTTTAAAGTGGTGTTTCGCAGACCAATGAGTGGCGTCAAAGCAGCTCTAGTTCATCAAAACACTTCTATTAAATCTTTTGCCGTTAAATGTCCCTGTTTGCTTCACACAGTGTGTCCTCACCTGTTCTGTCCCCTTTGGGTGTGAGTTCAGGTGTGTTGATGACTCCGTTAATGGCAGCCTGAGCGACAGCATTCTGCTTCTTCAGCAGCTCGATGGTCTTCCTCAACTCGTTCAGCTCAGAGTCCTGCACGGGGACGAGGACGAGAGGATCAAACCAACAAATCAATGTGAACTTTGATAAACATGATCTGATCTGATCAAGAGGAGCTTTTTTTTTCACCTTCTGCTCTGCCGTCAAGGTCAGACTCTTCAGTCTGATGGTCATGTTGCCCAGACTCTGTTCGAACGCTGCCACCAAGTGAGCCTGCAGGAGACACAAACGAGTTGTAACGAGCAGCCGTTACAAATCAATTCAAAAAGGAAGATTTAGATAAAAGCAACAAAGGCACTTTCTTATAAACCTCCTCCAAAGATCTATCCACACTTAAAGGATCATGTCTGGATAACAAAACTGGGGATAACTAGGGTTTAATTTGAAGGGAAGCCACAGTGTTTGTGCAACACCATGGAAAGGAAGCTGGAGGCTAAAGGGGCTAACTGAGCTTCTCATGACTAAATGAATGAGAAGAGATTCTATTTGGGTCCATGTGAGAGTGAATACGTCTTCACTGAGCTGCGATAACCAGAAGAAACCTCGAGTTAAGAAAATAAATCGCCTCCCGAAAAAAATATGAGAGCTGTCGTCGACACGACTGCTTCAACCTTGAGGCTAAAACCCAAACATGACATCAGTCTTGTAATCTTCATACCAGAATGAGAACAGGACCGAAATCCAAATAATCATGCAAAATAAGAACAGCCTGTGATAAATGATTATCCCCTGCAGGTCAACTCTGGAGAAGTTCCCACACCACAAACAGCACTGAAGCCAAACGGTTACCTCATCTTCACCCAAAACAGTCTTTGGAGCCTGAACCGTTCATTCAAGCTGAGGCCCAAAACAGCCGAGATGACGACAGGAACTCATCTTCAAAACCCTCTTGTGACTACAGTTTGTAATTTTTATGTTCTGACTGGATTTTGAAGATGTCTGCTTGAGATTGTGTTCGAGTTAAAACTGTCAACATGGGAGGTTTCAAACAAAGTGGGTGGGATCGACTGCAAACAAGTGAAACAAACAGATTTCATGGAGAATAAAGACTTAAAAGATAAGCAGCGCTTATCAAAAGAAAAAGGTTAAAATCGTAAATAAACACAAAATAAATTCGGCTAAGACTTTGAGTGCACGCTGCAGATTCTGCAGGTTTAACACACACACACACACACGAGTTAAACAAAGGTGAGCGCGGTCATCCATCACCAGTTTGCATTTAGCTTCAGATTTTACAGGCACAAATGATCCGCACATGCCTGCAGGAAGTGCGTGTGAAAGCTGAGCAGAGCGATGACTGAAGCCTGATTCAAGTCGGGACTTCTTGAGCAGGAGATGATCTGAGATTCTCTGCCTGCAGGGATTCAAGGTGTGTTCGGATAATTCATCATCTGTCTGTGCTGTGTAATCAAATATTTATACAAAAAGCCCCTCCCTCACCCTACATACCACCTCCTGACCCCCCACTACCAACCCCTCTGTTCTCCGTCTGAGTTTTTCTACCTTCACCCCCTGCCACGCCTCCTCGTACGGAGGCGTCCACGGCTGTAAATCTGCAGGCCACATCTGGGACAGCCCCCCCCCCCAGCAGTGTGCGAAGACTCGACTCCCGTCTGTAATCCAACACCTCTGCCCGCCTTCCTTCCTCCCGTATCACTAATCCACAGCTGAAGCACGCGCGCACCGACTCAGGCGGCAGATTACAAGCCGAGCGTGGCGAGACTTGCGCAACGCGGGAGGCAGCGGGGCAGAAGGGATCCTGATCGTGTCTGGAGGAGCTTCAAGAGATTTTCAGATGGTTCTGCCAGATGTAAAATTACACCTTCCTGTGGAGTCAGAGGGAGCGATCTGAACGCCGTGTGATTAGATCTCGAAATGTTCCTGCATGTTCGGGGAAATGTCTGCATGCTTGAAAGAAGAAGCCCAATTTAAGTCGAGTCTGTCTTTTAGCAAAGCACACATTAGCTCGTTAGTCATGGCAAATTGATTACATGTACATTATTAAACTATTGATGAGATTATTTCCATTTAAAACATTTGGACCACAGACATTAAAGAAGTGGATGCAGTTATGATCCAACTGCAATTATAATATAATTTGAAACCACTTCTAAAAGACCAATTTAGTCATAAAAAAAAAGGCACCATAACTCTTTTCTAGCTTCTGGCATTTGGCAACGATAACAGCAAAGATCTGCAAATGACGCTCTGTCACTCCATTTTTTTCCCCCCAGGCT
>JAPZDY010000001.1:23087496-23098391 GCA_029783645.1 Ctenochaetus hawaiiensis | reverse complement strand
GTGGTTATAATCACTGTTTCTACAATATTATTTGTTTTCTCTGATGGTATGTGTGTATTTAATATACTGCACATCATCAAAGTTGACTTTTTATGAAACATTCTGTCTTTTTCAGTCTCTAATTCTTTTTTTTTTTTTGATTTCCTGTATCTAAAGCTGACCAGCAGACATCATCGACTCTTCGTCGGCTCCACAGAGGTCAGGAAGTTATCCAACCTGCCTCTCGGTCCTTGTCGGCCCTCAGCAGGGGGCCCCTGGGGAGGGTGACTTCAGCCCCGCTGACCTCCACCTCCTGGCCTCTCCTCCTTTTTGCACACCGCCTTCTGTTTCCAGACAAAGATGGGGCTGATTGTGTTAGTCTAACCGCCTCTGCAGCGCTAATTCCCCAGGTGGCGTCATTCACAATAACCCGTTTGTCTGCACCAACGGATGACAACCAGAATAAGGAAAGCAGAGAAGGAGAGAAACCAAAGAGAGGAGGGCACCTTGGAGGCGGGGGGGGGGATCAATGGAAGCATGTTGACTCAGGAGAAGCAGATGCCCGGCCTTAATTAATATGGTTACGTCCTGAGCCATGACCTCACACAGGAAGGCGAGGGGACGACCGCACAGGAAGTGGAATCTGATCGAGATGCATTAGGCTGAGATGAGGTCATTACAACTGGAGCCGACTGCCATTCGATCATGATCGTCCTCAAAAAAAGTCTGAGCTTTGCAACGTGTTAATGTGAAGACTGGTGAAGACGTTGATCTAAATATAAATATTCAGAAGGTGAATAAAAAGATACTTCAGCAACGAGGTGATTTATTCGTTTTATCTTCTGTTTCAGGGTTTTCCAGCCGTATTAAGATCTCTCTGTATCCTGAAATGTAAAATCCATCCACATATTTAGCTTTAAAAACCTGTTTTTCTTCAAAATCTATACAGAAAACACTCTTACAGCCTTTGTCATCAGTTGCCATTTCACACTGAAGAGCTGCTCAGGTGGCTGCTGGGTGAGAAGTTGCCTCTTTACCGTCAGATTAGAGCTGCAGACTTCAGGCCTGCAGGCATCTCATCACCTGACAGAACGTATTCGGCCTGTGTGTGAAGCATCAGAGCCGTCGGACGGTTTCCAGTCCGGCCTGACGGACCTGCAGGTCGGCTGTCGTCGCTCTCTGAGAGGAGACGGAGGTGTGTTGTCGCTCTTATCGACAGCGACACGGGCTTCCTCCTGCCTGATGCTGATAGCGACACACGCGGCTGCTGTTGGGTGAAAAACCTCTTATCTTCAAAGTGTCAGCTTTTAGTAACTGAGAGAGAAACAGCCCGACAAAATCACACTTCCTGACTCTTCATCCGACAGCTTTTTGATTTGAAAAATGCGTTTTTTTTTTTTATATGACAGCTGTGACAGATGCAACCACAAAATAATGAAGTGCATAAGTCACGAGCATCACTCACGAGACCTAACAAGACATTTCCCTTTTCCTCTGCTCTTTGTCTGAACTCTTGCAGTCTGTTAAAACCTCCGAACAATGAACTCGCCAACAATGAATCCCTTAAAAAACATCCATTAAATCTGGCTTTAACTTGCTGCACCTCCTGAGGAGACATATGTGTATGTGTGGCCTTTTGTCATGATAATAACCAAAAAAAAAAAAGCAGCAATATAGTCACGGAGACCCCCAACCAATCTGTCCTCCTCTGAGCGGGAAGGAGGACATTAGCAATCCAATACAGCGTGATGGTGTCCTGCCTTTCACTCTCACATGCTGGGCCGGAGCTTCAGGAGACTCAGGCTGGATGTAAAAGCCATAAAAAAGTCATTATTGCCTTTCACAGGATGCTGGGGAGGAGGAGGGGGCTCGAAACATGAGAGGCATGATCTCTTTTAGGGGTCGAGTGAGATGAGTTTTAAAGGTTGATGCTGACATTCGCGGCCTGAAGATGCTGATGTCACATATTGTTCATCATTGTTCCATTATTTTAACTCCACCTGCCCAGTTTTGTGCAGAAAGGTCTTTTTTTAAGTGTATTTTTTTGCTTCTTTTGAATTAAATTTACGGCTTTAAAATCCTCTGTAAAAGCATTTTGACCATCATGAGGCAGCATGAGGCTGTAAGGTACTTAAAGCTGCAACCAGGCGGAAATCTGAAAACCTGAAGCCACCATGGGGCTAAAAGCTGCAGTTCAGCCTGCTACAAGAAACGGCTTTGGTCTCTAAAGCTAATTTCACCCTTTGTGATAACTGTACAGTGTGAAAATTGAACTCATTTAAACCATATTAAGGTTTAAAGTTGTGCATTATAATGACATTTTAGGCTTTGAGAGAAAGCTACATGTTACAGTCACTGGTAGCTCCATTTTCTCATCCAAATAATGTCACTTATGGCTGCAAGAAACCAAGATTTGGACGTCCAAAATGCCAAAATCAAAGCTTCAAAACAGAAGATGGCAAACTATTGGGTGACGTCACAGTGGCTCCATCTATTATTTATTTAAAAGTTTATAGCTGCAACTAAATTCTCACGTCATTACTAGATAATCTCTCAGTAATTTGTCAAAAAATGTCTATAAGTGTGTCCAAACCCCCAAATATTCCATGTATGATATAAAAAAAGAGGCAAGAAGCAACCAAAAGTTGAAAGCTGCTGTTCTCTTCTTTGTATTCAAGGTTGGAGGTGAAACACAGAAACTGAATTAACATTTACAATTTACATAAATAAATAACCAGGAAACAAAATAATATCATTCCTGGTTTTCCTGCCCAGTTCAAACCTAAATCACTTTAAATCTAATCACTATCCAGCGTTTCCTTCTATCAGCAGCCATTTAAGGGTCATTTAATTAACTCTGAATCCACAACAGCTTAATGAGTTCACACATATCACTGGTCATGTGGGTTCACGGTCAAAATTTAATTCCCTGAATGAATTTTCACCCAATTTAAATAATTCAAATAAGGGGAAAATTGTAATGTGAGTCATTACGTCTTTGAGAACAGAGCGTGTTGAGTTAGTGGAGCTTCGTGTCACTGATCTGTAACTCTGCGGTCGTTTAATAATAACGGTTTCATATCCAGACTGAGCTCTTCTCTCTCGGTTGGGGGTCTAAACTGTGGATCCTGGTTTATTTATGAGAAGATCATCTTGGTAAATATTAGCAGAGGTGACCTGTGACCCTTTTCACTGGTTTCACTGGTCCCAGTATGTTGTTTTTTGTGTGATTGGGATTCAGCTCTCAGGCAGGGATGAGTTTTCATAATGAGTCTAATAAAGCCAGTCTTTACACAGAGTCTGACTTGAGCCTTTATCTACAGAGATACTTATTAAGATAGCAGCTCCTTATCACAGCGGCACACGGACGAATCCCTCTCTGTGGCTGTGTGCTCATGCGTGAGTGAGTGTGTGTGTGTGTGTGTGTGTGAGAGTGTGTGTGTGTGCTCTAAATGACTTGTAAAGGTCCGTGCACGCTCCTCGTAGCTAAAGAATTTATTTTTCAGGCTCTCCTGTTGTGAATGCGGCTTTTCAGTCCAGAGATTCTTGTTTTTTTGACCCTTTTCTTTTTCAAAGCTGCGGCTGAGAATTAATGATCCGGCAACACAAACACTCGGATTACAGAGAGGTTAAAAATGAAAGAGTTTGAGAGGGAAGGAAGGAGAAAAAACAGAGAGAAAGAGATAAAACTGAGGCATTAAAAATTAAAACAGAAAAGAAGACTGTGGCCTTGAATAACATGGATGCACAAACACACACACACACACACATAAACACACATAAATGTTTGTGAATATAATCGAATGAATGCAAAAACAGGCACTAACCACACAGAAACACACACACACATTTGTGTTGTGAATGGAATCAAATGGAGGTCAAAATCTTGCCACTAGAGGGCAGCAGAGTATCTTTGCAAGACTCTTAATGACAGTGTGGTTGAAGGTTAAGGTTCAGATGGGGTTGTCATTTCATATGGTGTCATGTAAGATGGAAACACACAAGCACACGCACACGCACACACGCACACACACACACACACACACAGTGCGACAAACAGCTTCAAATACCATTCACACTTTTCCAGACTATCACCTTTTCAGCAGATTGTGCCAGACTTCTCTCCATCTCTGTCAGAAACACACACGCACACACACACACACACGCACACACGCACGCACACACACAGCGCGTCCTCTCTCCTGTCTGTAAAGTCGGATGTTTCTCTGCCTCCTGCTGCTCCCGTTGCATTATGGATTAACTCTTTGTTACAGGTGTGTACGCAGCATGTTTGTGTGTTTAGCGCCAACTGGGCCGTCCAGCTGGATGTTTGCGTGAAGCTTCGGCTTTACTCTGCTATGACTCCACTAATCCCTCAGGTAAACGCCAACATGTGCTGCCCGTAACCACCGTGTTATATCAAATGCATTTTGCTTTCAGGTGTTTTGGTGCAGCCACCGTCCTTTAAACACACCTTGTTTTACACCTGTCTCAGCCAGTGACTTCCTACATTTCCCACAATGCCTAAAAACATCCTTCAGCTCTGCCATGTTTATACAGTTTTTTAAATTATTACCTCCTCTTCTTGCTCTTTTTCCTTGAGTCGTGTCCATGTTGACTTTTTGGTTAAGAGTTTTGATTTCAAGAGTCCGTTCTGGTTCAACAGAAGTCCAATAAAAATAAAGAGTGACGGTAACAGAGACAGTAAGTTTTCCTTGTTTCAGTGTGAGTCAGACTTTAACCCACTCTTATGACTGTACTGGAGTCAGATCTATTTGCTGCAGCAGTGGGTGTTAAAACTGGTCTCTACGCCTCTTCTGTGGGGGATTCTTCTCTCTGGACGGTCGGTGAAAGTTGGTGCAAAATGCTCAGACTTCACATCTATTGGCAAGAGGTGCTGGATTGTTTTGGCTGACGGATATTTCCTGGTTATCAGACCAAAGGAAGAGGGTCTCTCTTTGGGTTTTTTTCATGGCAGTCGTCCTCTCGAAGAAACTCAGTGCAGCAAACACAAGAAAGAGTGAAAGCATCAAAAACACGAGACGTCTCCGGAGAGCCTCGACTCATCTCGCTCTGCCCTCAGAGCAGATTGGGTTCACAGTGAGGACCAATGGTTTCTGGGCATGAAATCCACCGAGGGTTGAACCCGCAGCGATGTGAAGGGTTCAGAGTCCCTGCCAGCAATTCTGCCTTTCAGACCTTCCTCCGGTTCAGTCGCTCCCCTGGGCGAAACCCGGCAGACACGGTCCAGAAATGAGGACAATAAAACTGAGGTTTGGAAGAACTGACGTTAAAGAGACACCTAACCACCAGAATATTAAATGAATCTGTTAGTTCTGTCCGATCTGTGAGGGAACACATGGCAACACATGAGGTTAAAAACCAGCAAACAGCACTGATACACATTTTGTTTATCATTCTGAGCATCACTGTCTTTTCTCACAGCCACCAGTCCTTCAGTGACTTTCATTTGTCCTTAAATTCCCTGTTTTTCAAGCATTCAGTCTTGTTGTTTGGTTTGTTTTGAAGGCTTCCACTCTTGCACAGGCGTTTTCCCCTTTCTGTTTTCCATCCTTCATAGAGAAAATGATCTTAAAATGTGCTATATATGCAACTCACAACCATTATTTTAGCTTAAAAGAAACTGTGATGCTTGCTGTCACATGCAGATGTGACACAGCTGTTTCTGAGTGCTGATAATCATGTTTGTGTTGGCTGAACACTTTTTTTTTGTTCAGAAAGCTTCAGTTTTTAAATCTGATTGTGAAGAGAAGAGCATCATTAGTTAAAAGAGGGGATAACGTGCAGTGACAATGAAAAAGAGAAGCAATGAGAGGATAAACATTCAGAGAACACACACACACACACAGTCAGTGCTGCTGGATTTTCTGAACATGACTGCAATATTCACATCACTGCTGCTGCTGCTGCTGCTGCTGGTTGGGAAGGTCAAGGGTTAACCCCGCCGAGGGTGAAGACGGCTGCTTCATCAGCACCACAGGGATGGAGAGAGGGAGAGAAAGGAGGACGGAGGGGAGAGAGAGAGAGAGAGAGAGAGAAAGTCATAGAAAGTAGGTCAGTGAGAAAACGTGATTAGCCACAAAACAAAACGACACCAGCACCAGACGCGTGTCGTGTCCGACGGCGCCGGGCTCCTGCATCCTCTCCTCCTAACGCCATCGCCATCGCCATCATCATCATCATGCCGCAATCAGATCTGTCTTGTAAACAACAGTGAGCTGGATGCCTCAGTGGCTCCAAGTCACGTTTCTACTGTCAGGACAGGTTGCCAAGCATGCACTTGCTGCCTGGCTAACACACACACACACACACACACAGACACCTCCTTCCCCTCACTGCCTTACATGGCGTTGGAGCGATCCCCTCTCGCCGTTGCAGCCGTTTGTGTGGGGTTGCTAAGCGCAGCCAATATTTCACAAACACAGCAAAACAGCCACTCTGATCTCCTGCTACGCTGCCATCCTGGACAGCAGAGACGCAGCCGGCGCCGGCTCCTTCCAGGAACTCACTCAGTTTGGATGTGTGTGTTTCCGTTATGCTAAACCGAGCCGGAGACGGAGCGGTGATACCGACGATCCTGTGTGTTTATTTTCAAAAAAAAAAAGAGAGGAGTCATTTAAAAAAGACACAACGGCTGAGAAAGCAGGAGGTCAGAAATCCCGCTGCGTCGCCTCTGCGTCGGTATCAGCCGTCATCAGTCTCACACTGTGTCAAAGTTTACTGCCAAGACTGACCATTTTCTCATTTCCAGCCAAAAAAAGGGTTTTTGATTTTCCCTCAAATTTTCATCCTTGTTTTGAGATTTGAATTCTATTAAACAGCATTTAAATCACAATCAGATGAAAACTGATCATACCGAAGTCGTCCAGAGAAACTGTCTGGAAAAGAGCCGGCACCTTCAGAAGGATACTTGGCAGCAAATTGGATGGAAAATCTATTAATTGGATCAATCAGCACAGCGTATGAACTGGAAGGAGAGTGTAACTCCTGCTAAAGCCGGCCAGAACCAAAACATCTTCAGCTGATTTTTGCTATTCTTTCAGTGAAGAAATACTCCACTTCCTGTCACAGATAACGCAGCAGCATCATGAGCCGACATCGCTGTTTTCCAACCAGCAGCTGCACTGTCATCACAGCCAGCGGCGTTGAACGCGCCTGAGGCTGCCAGCAGTTTCTCAGAGGATGCTGACTGGTCTGAACCAATGAGGTTCGTACACAAGCCCATAACATGAAGCCTCACACGGGCTCTCGGGGTCATGTGATCTGCTGCGATCGCACACATCCAGCTGGTGAAGAAGCTGAAGTCATCACTTCAGATTTTTTTATGGTTGTTAGTGTGAGAATACAAATGGTTAACTATATTAAAAAATGGACAATTTATCAAAAAAATAACCCTCTGAGAGACTTTTTTTGAGTTTCCAATGATCCGATACCAACAATACAAACATGTTATAGAAAGAAGCTGCACTCAGTAAGTAACAGCACTTCAATGGAGAGAGATCTGATATAAAATGACGAGTAAAAGCAACTAAAAGAAAAGGAGGACAGTGAAATCCCACCCAGCCAGCAGGGTGTGATGGAGGTGAATATTTTACATCCTGACCTGAGGGTTCCCTCCAGCCTCTGACTTCGGCGTGACTCTTCTCGGGGATCCTGAGCCCACCTGCTGGCCCAGCGCAGGGATGAGGGTCTTGACGGGTGCTGGAGCCAGAGCCAGAGCCGCCGGCCGGCTGTGGGTCTGGGGGATGGGCAGGGCGCTGTGCACCGGTTTGGGTTTGGGGAGTCCTGACTTCATCTTTGAGGCCACCAGGATGGCTGGCATCTTCTCCCCCGCTGCCACCAGATGACCACGCGCTCCTCTTCCCTTCTCACGCTGAGATGGAAATCCTGCAGCCACTCGTCACGACTCACATATGATCCGGCTTCTTCTGTGAGTGTGAAGGTGTTACAAGACAAAAAAAACGTGCAGTTTGTCGGCTGATCCGTCTCTTAGTTCATGCGATGAGTGTAATTTGTCAGGGTCCAGGTCTTGGCTGCTCCTGCTGGATCTCAGTAGGGGGGGTGAGCTGAGCTCCCCAGCATGCAGTGGAAGGGGTTTAAAACCCACCAATGCCACCTGTTTCCTCCAGCTCTTTATATCATGTGGAAACGATTAAATCCTCCTCTGATTGTTCTGTTAAAAAAACGTCCAGAAAAATGAGAAAATTCACTCCTTTAAGTCCAGAAAAGAAATTCAAAAATCCCACTCCACACCGGGAGGAATCCCCAGTTGCCTGGTGGCAGAGTGACTGTTCCCTTCCATTTATTTCCAGCACTGACTGAGGGTCGGCAATTGGCAAAGGCTCCTACAGGACGGTGAGCGCCTCCTCTCCCACAGAGCCTTGTTAATTACACCATCGCTTCAGGATGACAGGAGGGGAGACCGAGCTCCGCGGTGGAAACAGCGACCAGGAGACGGAGTGAAAAAAGGGAAAAAGCAGCGGCAGCAGCAGCGACACGGCGACCGCTTGCTTAAGCGACTGCTCAGCCTGTGAGTGAGTGCACAGCCTGAAAACACACACTGCACTCTGCTGCCTCTCTCCCCTCTCCCTCTCTGGTAAGTCGCGGTTAGCAGCAGGTGTGGCTTAGATCAGGACTGACATATGTGGAGAAGAGCTCAACACATCCACTCAGTATGCTCCTCCAGCCTGCCTCTCTCTCCCTCTGTGTCTAATTTTGTTTTTTAAATAAAAACACCAATCTGGATTCTTAATCCCATCTTTCGTTCAAATGTTGCTCAGGTATCTTGTTTGCCAGTGAAGGACTTTTACTTCAGGAAAGCCATAATGTCTTAAAATGATGCATCAATCCCCTACAATCTGTGTGAGTCACATTAAAGAGTGTGATTTCTATAGAAAGTGACAAATTATACTAATTTCTGTTTGTTTAACAACAGGATTTAAGGAATTTTTCACTGGATTTGTACAAAGCCGCATGAATATATTGTGCACTGATCTAAACATGAGACAGTTTATCTGCATTTGCACACAAAGACTTAAATGATGAAACTAAGTTACAAAATGTGCTGTAATGTCACAATGAATTAGGATTTTTTACAAGTACAAGTTGTTATCCAGGTGGGTTTTAGAGATGGACATGATGAGGTCAGTTCAGACCAAAATATCTAAGCAGCTTATTTTTTATTATTTTGGATCAACTGTAACAAAATAACACATTCATGATCCCCACAGGATGAACTCTAAGACCCTTGTAACATCCTCATTTTTCATCTATTAGCAGATCAGAGTTTCCACATTTCCAGTCAAATATTTAACATTTACTAGATTGAAAAATGGTTGAAAATTCATACAGTATTCACGGTTCCCAGAGGATGAACCATGAGGTTCGGATTTATGGTTCTGTATGAAATATGTAGACAGCAGATCATTGATTGGATTTGTTATAATTAGTGATCCTTTGACTTGACTTAAACTTACAGATAATCCTTTGATTTAACTCTACAAATGCATCAGTGATGTATTTGATCACAAATCAGTGTGTCATTTTTCATGTGCTGCTTCTTCATTTTCAGGGAGTAAAAGGATCAGAGGCACTGACGCTAATAATGTATTAACAGACTCTCTTCACTTTATCTTCTCCCTCCTCCGACTCTCCTAAGCTTCCCCCTTTTTTAAGTATGAGGTCGGCCAATTAGTGGACTAGTGTCAGATCAGCCCGACTCCCAGCAGGCTTAGCGAAGGCTGCCGAGATGTCGACCCAAATCCCGCTGCAAAAAAAAATCATGTTTTTGCACTTTTTTCGCTTCCTGTTCATCACCAGTCCACTTAAATAATGTATAGATGATTTATATATAAATCAAGAGTTGTACACAGTTAACTCACTAGTCAAAGATCAATTAAAGGGTCATAGAAACACTTACAGACGGCAGTGAATGCTTGGAGCGATTTATGGAAACACTGACATCTTAACTCTTTTAGCCAAGTGGGAGTCATAAAACTTGGATCAAACCAAAAAAATCCCAGTGGGAAAAAAAATTTGCATCTGAAACGTCTAAAAGCAGAATTTCAATGCTGGCTTTGCCTCCTCAGGAAGCTACTTTAAGCATTATCTGAATACTTGATGCTTAATAATCCGTCAGTGGACGAAACGGTTCATCCACTAATGTTTGCATGGACTAAATTAAATGTCAATCCAACCAAAACATGTCGAGATATTTCACTCATGACCAAGACGTCCATCACTCTGTGGAAGAAGAATTCAACGTCCAGAAGCTCTGACCGTCCACGTCGTGTTTTATTCCCGGCAGTGTGGAAGACAGCTGCAGTCATTTTTGCATTTTATTAATCCAGTTCGATCACATCAGCTCACAGTGAAGCTAACCAGAGAAGATGGCATTTGAGAAACAAACACACACACAAACACACTTGACAGACTTTTTAAAGAGCAGTGATTTAATCCAGGAGAGGATGTGTTTAGTATGTTAATCTTAATCCTGTTACATTAATCTTAAATTATGTAAATGCTTATATCTGATTATGATTTAGGTGTCGTTTTGGTGTGTGAGTTTGTGTGTGTGTGTGTTTGTAGAGATATGTGACTGTCCAGACATTTTAAACATATTATGTGATTATGAATTTTAAGCTCTTTTTTAATTTAACTTAATTGCTC
Organism: Ctenochaetus hawaiiensis; assembly: GCA_029783645.1. Lineage (NCBI taxonomy): Eukaryota > Metazoa > Chordata > Actinopteri > Acanthuriformes > Acanthuridae > Ctenochaetus > Ctenochaetus hawaiiensis. The sequence continues at coordinate 23,087,723 of JAPZDY010000001.1, read as the reverse complement.
ACATCAGTTTGTGATCAGACTGAAAACATTTTCGCAGCAAAAAGCAACATTTTCTAACCGTCTTCAATGACTTTACACATCGTTTGTTGTCTCACAATATCACAGCAGTTCAAAAAGTCCATCATTTGATGTAAATTATATGTTTTCTCCAGGCTAATTAATTCTTTATGAGGTAAATTCGTAGTCTAATGTAAATCATACTAATTTAGATCATGAAGCTGTAATTT
>JAPZDY010000001.1:23061341-23073671 GCA_029783645.1 Ctenochaetus hawaiiensis | reverse complement strand
CCCCCCCCCCCCCCCCCCCCCCCCCCCCCTGCATCTCGCTGGTTTGTACTGGGAGCCACAGAGGCCCGAAGCGTCCTTTACAAGCTTCAACCATGTCAGATCACATCAGCATCGCTGCCAGCTCCTTCCCCTCCTCACACACACACACACACACACACACACACACACAAATGCAACTACATGAAAGATCTACATACATGTGTGTGTGTGTGTGTGTGTGTGTGTGTGCACAAAGCTTGAAAAATGCCTTCATGAGCTGCTTTTCTTGAACCTCAACTTATCTCCCCTCTTATCCTGCAACCCCTGTGGTTCGATTTCACAGCACCGGCTTAAAGGAGGCACACACACACTCATTCACACACACACACACACACACACAAACCATCCCTGTTAAACATGGATATGAGGAGGTAAGCACGTTTGGTGGCTGAACGGTTCGTGCGATGCTGAGAGTGACAGGCAGTCCGCTCCCTGAGCTCCCTGAGGATTTCACCATAAATACTCTCAGTTACCATCCTCTCGTTTTTTTTTTTTTTCACTCCGCTCTCTCCATCAGTGTGATGTATGACCCAGTTCAGCTTACTGTCTGTCTGTCACTCTCTCTCTCTCTTTGTCTAATAACGAGGGCTAAACTTTCCTGAGGAGAAGCACATCAGCGAATCATCAGCCTCTGGTCTGTCTGACTGACTGACTGACTGACTGACTGACTGACTGACTGAGGATGATTTTATTACAATAACAATTTGTAACCTAGTAATTTTACCCAACAAATTACTAAGTTAACTGGTGATTTGACCCAATAAACTTGTTCTGAGGATTTGGACTCAATCTAAGCCAAAGCTACAACATATATATGAAAAAAAATCACCAGTAAAAGCTTCATGCAGAAAAATCTAAACCCTTTCTCCTCATTGTACTTTCAGAACATAGACATCCAGTTAATTATTATATACAACTGCTCATCCTTCGCAGCCAGCGGGGGGGCTGGAGTCAAACCTAACTTACACTGCACAAATGGCAGGATACTTCCTGGATGGTCATCACCTCACAGGGCTGACAAACAGCCAATCACTGTCACGTTTGCACTTCTTGCATATTTATGAGACGAGGCTGCAGAATTTTTCTACACAAACTGACGAGACCTGGCAGGATAAAGTTTCATCAGAAATGTCACAAACGCTACATAACAGCCACCCACACAGATCCAGGAACAGATGCTCTCTCTGTTCAAATCCCTATTTTTGCAGTGTAACCAGAGTGACAGTGTGAACTGATTCAGAGCAGGAAAACGAGCTGAATTAATTCACTCCGACCGGCTGCAGTGAGGAAAAAAACTTTCTGATGAGAACTGCAACAGTTCAGATGAAACAGTGGAGGAGCCGCTCGCTGTCACACGCTCCTCTGCGGTCTGGGACCATCCACCATCCGCTGGTAGTCACCCCGAGGCAGCTCTTCAGAAGCCATTCAGCTGGCGTCCATTGGCAGCAGCGGAGGAGCGTGCAGCGATTTTAAATGATGTCTTAAGAGGAGCAACTCGCTTCTGCGCAGCCTGAATGAATTTATTTGGACAATAACATTTCCTTATCTCAGTACAAGGCTGAACCACGTGGGCCAATGATAGATTGGTTCGTTCACCAGAGGGGAAGCACTCCCTCCCCTCCCTCTCTTTTCCTTGTTGAGCAGCGCTGTCTGGAATAATTGGGTTCATTGCAGAAGAGGAAAGTATTCCTAGAGGGCTCAACAGGAAAGGAGGAACTTTTTCTAATAGATGACTCACTATCTTCTCTGTAATACATGTTAAATTCTGGAGATTTAAGAGGTTATTGTAAATAAAAATGCAAATTATTCAACAAATGGGGGAATTTTCTCCTTCGTAGATTAAAAAAACAGTGGAATCATCTCATCAAACACTTCCTTCTTGGAATTTTAACCTGGAAACTGTTGGTTTTTATTCATACCGGCTTTCCATGTCAACTTGAGGCCATGCAATAAACTGGCAACCTGGCAGGAGATTTCTCTGCCTTCTGCCCAGTGCATGCTGGGACAGCCTCCAGCACCCCCCTCCTGTGACCCTAAATGGGATTAAGCATGTGGGGAAAATGGGGGGAATAACTGTCAGATTAAATGTGGTCACCTTGTACTTTGCAAATAAACCGGCTGGTTGACCGGTCGAACAACTCAGCAAGCTGAAAAGAAACCAAACTCATCTGTTCGCTGTGTTTCTGTGAGGCTCCGCTGCAACAGAGCGGTTATGCGAGTTATTATTTACAGGGCCCTGAAGGCAGCACGGACCCGATCACAGGAAACACAAAGTGACAGGAGATAATCTCAGTTTACCCTGGTGTCTGAGGGAAAATCCATACCAGATATCCTGTAAATTGGATCATAAAGTACGGATGGTTTCACTGTGATGCTGCGTCCTCATTGGTCCTCAGAAACCCCAGAAAAAAAACCCCAGGATATTACCTCCAGCCTGGACAAGGGTCATTTTTCTGCATTTGCCCTGAAGCCAGTTGAGGGCGACATCACCGTGACCTGAACTACTGCTGAGCTCCGGATTTCATGTCACCCCAGAGATGCGAGGAAGGAAGGAGGACGACCTCAAACAAACACTGGAGCTGAATTAAGGCTTTAATCTCGGCAGTCGCCTCTTTCAATTGCTCTCCTGAGGAGCCTTTGTTGGAGAGAATATGAGCCTGAACAAGTTATCTGATGCATCAACGGTAAATGTCAAGTTTTTGACGTCAGTTCCACTGAATCAAAGATCACCGGCTTCTCTTTTACAGCTGACATTTTACACCGACATTCAACAATTCTAAACAATGAAAATCCACTGGAGGAGAGAACAGGAGACCATCTGTTGTGTTTTAAAATCTGCATGCCGTGACGACAACAAGGCATTAGGACATTTTATAAACACGTATTACAGACCAGTAGATGCTGTGCACAGTGAACTGGTAGTGGAAAATATAACATTTCCAGCAGCTGATTTCTCAAATATCTGTGCTTGTATAAATTTATAGCGATGCAGCATTCTTGCAGTTAATGCTAATTTACTACTATTCCTACAAAATCAATTAAAACTCAGCCCCAATTCCATGTTTTCTTTTAAGATCTTCTGAAATTTGAGTCTATAGTTCAAGCAGGAAAGAAAGAGTCTAATTATTTGGTGTACAAATAAAATTTAAACATATTAATGTGAAAAAATATATGATTATCAACGTCAAACAAGTATTCGGGGCCCTAAATGAATCATATTGGCAGATGTACAGCTACATACAGCTAAGCCTCCATCTTTTTTTTTTAAGGGCCTTCTGGGAAAAGCAGGAAATAACTGAGAGGAAGTGAACAGACCAAAACAACAGATTACAACACATCATAGCAAAATAAAGGATAAATCCATCCAAGCAGTGTGTGGTAGGGGGTCGAGGCTCCGGGAGATTTCCATTATAATTGCAGCAGGTTTGATGGCTGACTCTGGAGCCGGTCCCAGACTGTTTCCAACGTAGCTCCGCTCGGCTGGCATCGCTCCACCGGACTCTGCAGCCTCTGCGCAGAGCCGACGGAGACAGACGCAAACCAGAGGAGGCTAGGTAAATGCTTTCAAAAGCTTTCATAGCTGCCTTTAATCCATTTTATCCCCGAGAGACGATTGTTGTTGTTGGAAGGGAGCACGACTTGGCACCTTCTGTGTGTTTTTAAATGCTCAGAAGGCTTAAAGAGAGACTGAGGTGAGAGTTACTGCTGCAGGAAACTGCCAGAGGACCAGGACGAAACATCCTTTCCAACAGCGTCTAGGTCCATGTGTTTAACCTCACATTGTCCTTTAGACAGTTTGATTTCAGGAACATATCAACGATGCCAAACCGCTTCGGAAAAATAAAGCAGACTTTATTCGATTCTAAGTGGAGATCAATGAAGAATTTAGGAAATTTCTGTAATGCCTTTGTCCTTGAAAAATGTTCTCATTGTTCTCTCATTTCCATCCCTTGAAGATCTGCTCCCATGACTACAAAACCTGAGATTCAATTAAAAAAGGAATTCCAGATTCAAACCTGTCTGGAAAATTAAATTACACTGATCTCATTTGAAACAAGCAAATCCGATTGGATGAGCTTCTCGATGAAGATATCACCGTGTTTTCATGCGGCTGTCAGGAAGAAAGAAACGGATACATGATCATAACGGCTGAGAGGCGTGACTGGAATCAAATTTAATCAGCTCGGCTCTCCTCCTCCTGAGATCTCCATCTCCAGCAGGGTCTAATGACGGAGACACAGTGATTACTGGAAACTAACTAACATGATGTACTGAATCTATATGCATCTCCATCATTAATGTATGTTTCTATCAGGGCTGTCAGGAAGTCAACAGCTGGACATGCAGATGCAACGGCAGCTCCTTTAAACTTACTACTTATTTTGTTTTATTGGTTTTTATACACTTATCAGCATTTGAAAATGAAGAGGTTTGGATTAAAAGCAGTAGATTTCTGAGATGATCGCTACTCATGGCACCTTCTGACCCTCCCAGGAGGAAAGAGAAGAGAGCCATTAGCTCAGACTGAGAGCTGCTGCTGGTTAATGTCCACTGAAGGAAAATGAAATGGGACTCAAGCTAACAAAGCAACAGAAAACTGGACACTGTTGTGTCGAACATCTTTGCAAAGACCTGCATCCACCACCTCATCCTGAATGGAGTTACTGCTGCAGAAAAGGAGAAGTGGACTTTGAGTTTTTCATCAAAGATTCTTGAAGTTCAGATGCAAAGTTGATAAAAAAAGTGATTGCCAGATGAAAACTTGTAATCTGTGCATAAACCTACATTTATAACTATATTAATCAATTTTTTCATCCTATACTGCTGTAAATATGTCACCTGTGTTGGTCTGCATGTTCTGTGATTGTAGCATGAAGGACTTTCATTTTGTTGTGCAGCCATGTGTGTTTTACAAGGACGAAAAAAAAAATCACCTTGACAATCCATTGACTTTCTACTGCACATGTTCTTCATTCTTCCAGTTTCTCTTTCAGTCATTTTCTTTTGCTTCCTTTTTTTTTTTACACCAGTGCCTGATGAGGCCATTCCTGCTCCCTGTGGACTCTGTGCTGATAAGTGCTTTGGAGGAGGTGGAGGGGGGGGCAACTGTAGCCTCTGGCTGATTGTGAGTGTTGAACCTGAACAGAGGACTCACTCACACACACACACAGCCAGTCTTGAATGAAACACTCAGACCGGAATATTCCTCGATCTTGTGGAGGAGGTTCAGGTTTTTATCACTTCACCTGTGATGAAGGACTCAAGTGTTTCTCTGCTTTTAAGGACCAGACACCGAAACGTTTGAGAAGCACCGTTTTAAAGGCTCCAGCTGTGTTTCGTCGGTGGAGGAGACTTGAAACTCTGAGTTGTAACTTGTGACGTGACATAGATTATCAGATAAAACTGTGCAAGAAGATAGACAACTTCAATACCAGCGGATTCATAGTTCCTTCGTCTCATTATCTCACATTTCATGGAGAATAACGAGCGAATAAATTGCAGAAGAAGCAGAAAGCTGTCACACTGACTGCTGGAGACGTCATCATTGCTGGGCATAAGAGCATTAGCGGTGATTGAAGTAATAATCTAAAAATACGAAGGGAATTATATATTTCCAGTCATTAGGAGGAATGTGAGCTTACAGCTATAACAGTAATCTAATTACTGTAAAATGAGCGATGACATGTTCACATGACGTTTATCTTCAAAACCACGAGCTCAACGGATCCGCCGCATGTAAAAGCAGATAGGATTTGCTGTAATTATGGCTCGTCCATCACGGTAATGGACAGCTTTTGTACTGTTTTGAGATCCGTCTACAAACATTTTGTCACGTTTGATGGGTTGATGACAAACACGTGAAGGTGTCAGTGGAGGAGGAGGAGGAGGAGGATGCATGTCCTCAGAAACACTGCTGCCTTTGACATTAAAAAACGGACCAATCGTGTAACTGCGGAGGCCTTTAAAAAATGTCTCACAGGGAAAATGAAGCTGACGGATTGCATCAAATGTCCTGCAGCGCTCCACATGTACAGAACAGCTGATTATCACCTCCTTGTGTCGTCTGATAAAAAAAACAACAACAAAAAAAAGGCTTAAGCATTTCATAAGAGGAGCAAACAGCTAAAGGGACACGTCTACCTGCGATATGGAGCTAAAGATTCACAACGCAAACACGCAAACACACACATACACACACCGTTACTCGAGGGAGGCCTCTCTACCGCAGGCATACACCCCTGTTCATCGCCTTTGTCTGCTGTTTCCATGGCAACGTGCCGCCTCACCTCGCAGCATATCGATGAAACGGGCTGAAAACCATAAAAAAAAAAGCAGGGAGAGCTATTTCTGCTCATTAGACACTCAGTGTGGCAGCAACAGACAGAGCCTGAATATCCTCTCACACGTGTTCATAGGACCGAACCGGAGCTGAGACCAGTCCTGCAGTCAGCAGTGACACGTTGTACTACAGTGCAAACTGCAGCGCAAACTGTAAACATGCTGTGAGATAAGTCAATGGCTATAACTTCAATACAAATACTACTGCAGATTTAAAAAAACAACATATGTTCTGCAACAAAAAGAGCAAGACAGCAGCATCCACAGCTCCCGTTTCCATTAAACCTGCAGATCTACATGTTAAGCATGGCTATATTTCTAAGTGAACAGGGAGGAAGCCTTAACAAGGTTAGAAGTGATGTGAAAATGTGCATTTCTATGATTAGTGGCAGCAATAAATGTCCTCTTGTGGAGGTAATTGGGCTTTTTAATAAAACAGTAACTCTGTTGAACTCTTTTATTGCGAGGCGAAAGCTCAATAGGATCCTCTCAACCCTGAAGCCACAAGAGTCTGCTTTATTTCGTATTGATTTACAAGGATTCCTCTTACAGATATTAGCAACGGCAGTACTAAGCATTACGTTTATTACAGTGTTATACACACAGCTGGATCATACACAGATGGAAAATATCCATCTTTAAACTGCAGCATTAAAAAACATTAGCATTTATATTTATAATTTACCCAAAGTCTGAGAATTTGTACGCTATTTCTGTGCAAAACTCTTGATCTTACACACCGAAAAGCAAAGAGCAAGCACTCTGTCAGGTTTTATTCTCTTCAAAAAGAGCCGAAACAGCTGAATTCAAGCTCACAGTCACACACACACACATGTGAACAAGACGGAAAAGGAGTGTCGTGTTTTTATTGGTGCCTCAGTGACGTTCGTGCTGCCCATGTTGTGGTTGGAGGTGCTGCAGCGGTTACCAAACCGGGGGGGGGGTTCAGGGACCACCAAGGAGCCCTGAGTGGGGTCCTCGACGATATTAAGGATAATATTATTTAACTATTACATTACTTGAGAGTTATTTAAGTGAGAAGAAGAGAAGCAGAATGAAATGCAAACATTAGATTATATTACTTCTGTCAAATCTTTTGTTTACCCTTTTTTTCCGTTTACAAGATGTTCAAAACTTCAGTCATCTGCATGTTCTGGTGGTTTCTTTTTGCATCAACAAAACTGTCAGCTTGTGTAACAGAGCAGAAGTGACTGGAGTTCATACTAGAAAATACCTTTAAGATCAACTTTCAATGAAAATTTTTGGAATCAAGAACACTTTATGAGCAAAATGTATGATATCTGCTGGTTGCAGCTTTTTAAATGTCAGGATTTCTGCTTTTCTTTATCATTTGTGGAAGTAGATGAAAAGTCTTTGTATTCTGCACTTAACTGATCGATCATAAAATTCATTAATATGAAGATAATCATTGGTTGCAGCTCAATTTGATTGTTTTCTTTTAATTTCTTTCTATTTTGTGAATCTTTCCTACAGTTCAAGGAGAGTGCAGTTTATTGCTTTATGAACTATAAAGTAGTTATTGCTTTAAATATTAAAATTAGCTTTTTGCAGAGGTGAATGATCCCTCCTTTTTTAGTGCAAACAGATAAATTAATCAATTACAAAGTTATCAAGTCTTACTGACAAATTAGAAAACAGGATATTTGTCCAAACAATCTGTTTGACCAGTACAGAAACTATTTTAAAGAGCAGTTTCTGGTTATCTGCCACCTCTGTCAAAATAATTTTAATAAAACAGTAGAAACCAACCTAACTGTATGTAGCAACACAAGCAAAATCTCAAAAATACACTACATTTAACAATTTTATAAATATACCTCCAGGAAAATCAAAATAAATCTTAAAAACATACATGATGATGCAGGTTTCTGAGAAAACTGGCTGTGAAGATCAGATTTACCTGTGATTTCTATACTTTACTCTGTTGATGTTTTACAAAATGAGAAAACTGTTCATAAATATAGAAACTAAGGCTCATGTTTTGCACATTTAAGCCAAGAAATAAAATGTTTAATGAACAACAATAACTTTATAGACTCTTAAATATTTGGACGCAGCTACTGTGATGATTTTCAGTAAAAATTCGATTTGTTCTCATGTGGTGATGATGTCGTACTGTCAGCACAATGTGATAACACTGAAAAAAAAGTGATTATTAAATGAAAATCCTTCACCAGAATCTCCTTCACTGATCACTAAAACACATTTAACTGTATTTTAGAGGGTAATTTCCCTTTAAGGGCAGCAGTGCACTCGGTGAGGGCAATGAAGACGGGTAATTTAAGGACATGCCAGAGAGAGAAAGCCCTCTCAAATGAAAGCACAGGGATGAAGGTGCAGAGATAAAACCCTCTGGGGATCAATTCCATCTCATCTACTTCCACACGGCTTACACTGGATCGCACCGGCTGATCCCGGTTGCCTGGTCACTTCGGTCTCACAGGAGGGCCGCGATTCATGCATGTTCTGGAAGAAAATCCGCAGGCTGGTTCTTCCTCGGCGGATATCATTCCCAGCAGTTAGTCATACTCTATTTCATTTTATTGAAAGTCGATAACTGCTTTATTAACATTTTGTTTTATTCATTTTACACGGGGGAGCCGTTTCTCCGTGACAGCTGGCTCTGCACATGTGACACTTCGAGTGGAGGTGCAGGAGCTCTGAGAGGAAGGAGGTCCTGACATGTAACGGCATCACGCAACTGTAAAGCCTAACACACACACACACAACACCCACAACACACATACAATTAAACGTCTATACGTGCTGTTAGGGTCCAGACACAGTGATTTATTTATATTAGGCGCAATGACGCAAAATCGAGTCCTAATTTCCATGCAAAACGTCCCCAAAAACCTCTAATGGTGGGCTGGGTGGTGGGTGGGAGGGAAGCCACATAAAGGGAATCAACCAGCGTCACAACTTTGGTTCCACTTGGGCTATTTTCCATTTGAACCATATAGCTGAACATCTGGTGTTCGACACCCACGTCCTCCGTCGCCTCCTTCTCCTCCAATTAGCCAGCTCCCCACACCACCTCCTCCCCCTCCTCCTCCACAGTGTCGCTAACAGCATCACTTCCTCAGCGGTACATGAGGTTCTGGTTTCTCCTTCACCCCTCAGCCTGACCTGCTTCCTGCTTACTGAGAGAAAAGTCTTAACCCAGTTCTGCTCTAAGTAGGTTTCACTGTGGGTTCTTTAAGGCTGCTGCTGCTGATGATGATGATGAAGATGAAGACGGGGACATTTTTAAACCTCCGTTGATGAAATACTGTAAAAAAAAATATTCATAAATCTGCACCTTTAAAGAGAAATGTAGAAAAGTGTCGCCATCCTCTGTGACACTGAGTCGACCTCGACCATGTTGTGAACTTCTGCAGCTTGGTGGCAAGTCAAACCACAGCAGGTCAGCAAAAACACGGCTGCACTTTCTGTGTTTCATGCTGAGATTTATTAAACCCATATGGCCCAATTCTCCACTGAAACTTGATGTGAGCTACAGAAAATATATTTTCGTCATGGATTTATCTTGTTAGTTGTTTTTTAATAAAATATTTGGTCTTTAAAATGTCAGAAAATAATACATGGAGGACCATCAGGCTTATTTAAAGTCGTGGTTGACGTCTTTTAGTTGCTTGTTTTGTGCAACTAAAAGTCCAAAAACCAATTTACTTTAATATATTAAAATTTATTTATCTATTTATTTTCGAGGCAACAAGCTCAACCACATTTATTTCACTTTTTTAAAAACAGTATTCAGCCTTAACAAGAAAAAAACAATATGCCAAGAAAATACTTTGAGTTTTACAGGCTGGTTTTCTGGTTAAGGAGTAAAACCATGAAACGAGAAACTAATATGATGTTCTGAACCAACTTTTCCAGCATGAAGTGAAGGATTTTCTTGCTCAGAGTTCTGGCTGAGTTCAGACGTCTCATGTATAGAATTTTTAGACATTTTGATCTTTCTGCAAAGAATTCAACTGTTTCCACTGCCGGCTGAGTTCACACTGACTTCATGATGTTGTGTCAGCTCGAGTAAGTTAGCTGCTTACATGACCAACTATGGAAGACAGAGTGGCATTGAGCAACTCTTCCAGGGACCGGGGCCGGGCCCCTCCACGGAGGGCATTCTTTTCCGGGCTGGCACCGCTCAGCGACTCCTGCCAGGAAAGCTTCACTCACGGATAACAAGGTGTATAAATAGACCGGAGGGGTAATGAGGCACAGAGGAGAAGCGACGAGAGGACACCCAGTGTCGTGTCGTACAGTCAAACCGAATAACAGGAGCCACTCGTCATTCTCTTGAAGAAAAGAAGAAAATCAAATGAAGTGAGCACAGCGAGCTGACTCCATTCTGAAGCACTTACTCCTGCCATGAAAACCCGGGGCGGTGCTTTGCTTGGCCACCGCTGCAGAGCTGCACAGCTCTGCGGTGAATGACGGACTTATTTGGTTGTTCTGGCACCGACCGAAGTTGCCAACAAAAGCAATAAGCAATAAGCCGACACGGAGGCCGAGAGCAAATAAACTACAACGGTGAGAAAGAGACAGGAGGAGTGGACGCGAGCTTTCAGCACGTTACCTGTTGATTTTAAGGCAGCACAGCGGCAGCGGTGGCGGCAGTGTTTGGGAGAGAGTGGGCTGCTGGGTAAACACAGGGCCATGTGGGTGGACTCCCAGGGTTTGAGGGACCACCAGCAAAGACCAGCACAACACACACACACACATACATATACACTCTATAACACACAAACGGATGAAAACCCTTTTCCCTGAGGGGAAGAGGGAGAGGAGTAAGGAATGACAAGGAAGGATCTGACAGAATTTTGAGGTGAGAGGCTGAAATGTTGCACACAGTGAAGGTGAGAGAGCAGAAGCTGCAGAATACAGAATGAGACGGATATGAAGTATTGAAGACGGTGGAGTCAAAGCACAAGTTTACTATAAAACCGAGGACAGAAGCACTGAAACTTTACTGTGGTGAGTTTGTGCAACATGAGCAGAAACGAGGAATCATGATTTGTCATTTTCACTAAGAAAACAAGGTTTCGCTGTCAGATTTTTAAGTAAAACGTTAATTTAAGCCCTAAACGTGAATACAAATTCTATTAATGCATTTCTATTACAACTTAGTCAACATGTAGTTAATCAGACATCTGCATTACGCATCTCTCATCCTAGCATATGTGATTATTAAGCTAACAGTTTAGCATTCCAGTTCGTTAGTTTAATTTCCGGCTCTGACATTGTGAGCTGTGGACCACAGGAGGTCCCTGGTGTTTTACATTAAACATGACTTTGCACCAGTTGCTCGATTTGTCCCACGCTAAGATTAAAAGACTGTGTTTTTATTAGAGACTGCAGCAGCTACACACCCACACTGCACATCTGCACACAGCTGTGATGTGTGTGATGCAAATGTTGGTCGGTTTGAGTCCACGGAGCAGCCGTCACTCCGGTGTCAGCAGGAGTGACAGCGGCGCTTTCAGTGAGCTCATGGCTGACTGGCGGTTGTGACAGTCGGTTCATGCTCAGCTAACATCAGCTAACACGCGATGTGTGTGAGTTCAGTGCTCACTCTTCATTTAGCTCTGGTTAGTCGCCCACAGCTTCGGAGGAAAAAATACCTGGCTCTTTAAGCTGCTACAAGTTCCACTGAGGCTTAAAACATCTGTCTGCTGCTGCAGAAAAAGCTGGTGATGAGACCGCCGAGACCGAAACCACAGTGTAAAACCAAACCAGTGAGCTAAAAGGCTTAAACACACAGCAGACATGAGAGCGAGCGACAATTCCCTTTAGGTTTGTCACCATGAGGGCACGATTCATATTACATCAGTTATTTGGTGCAATGAAATATTAAAGTCGGTGTTGTGTGGAGTTGAATGGGTGGAGCAGAGGGACAGATGCTGATGATGATCGCACCTTTGAGAG
>JAPZDY010000001.1:22988449-23014030 GCA_029783645.1 Ctenochaetus hawaiiensis | reverse complement strand
TCTTTTTTCTTTTTAAATTTAGTGGGTGCGGCTTATATTCAGGTGCGCTTAATAGTCCGAAAACTACAGTAATAACAAACAGCTGCTTTACTGTGTAAAGGTCACGCATGACCTCCTTACAATCGAAATTTTAGTGTAAATTAAATGCAAAAAAAGAGGCAAAACATTAGATTAACAAAGTTAATTTGACTTAATTTGACTTTAGCATTTTTTTATTTTCCTTATAACATTATGGTAATGAAACTACAATGAACTATGTAGGCATTGAATCTGTGTAGTGAAAACATTGATAAATTTTTTGATATAAGCTGAACTGTATAAAGCCACAAGTCATTTCTTTTCCTAACATATGTTGTTATTTTTCTTGTGGAGTGAGTCAAAGGTATATCTGAGGTACTGAATGTGTCAGACTTACAGTGCTTTAAGCCATGTGGATGCTGAGGTGCCGGCTGTGTCTTGTTTCTCTGTAAATCTGCAGCTTTTCAGCATTTTACTGCTGAGCTCCAGCTTGTTTGCATATTCAGCGCTGACTGGTCAGTTAGTTTTGTTCCGACACATTTTCTGTAAAGATCTTGCAGCCCTGTGCACCACGGACCATCTGCATAAATATGAGCTCTTCTCGGCTCCCAACTGTCGAGCCACTTGTTGCCAGCTTCACACTTCTGATGCAGAGAGCATCCTCCTGGTGCAGATTTCCATCAGAAACGACTGTCGTCCTGCTGCTGCTCTTCTATTTGTGACAGCATATGTCAACACAACCTCTGAAGTGTCCTCACAGAAACAGTGAAAAGTCTCAGCACAGGTGTGAGGTGAGTTCAGGTGTGTGAAGCCCGAGCACGGCTGGTTCATGACAGTGTTAAAGCCTCAGCAGGCACGCCACCAGGAGGCCGACGTGAGCCACAACTACAACATATGGGATATATGTGTGTGTGTGTGTGAGTGTGTGTGTGTGTGTGAAGGAGGGGGGGGGTCCTTTAAAGCATGATGCTATTACAGCTTGAGTAAATGAGCGCGGTGGGGTGAGGGGGCCCTGAGTGTCTCGCTCACAGCGAGGGGCTCGAAGGAAATCAATGTGAGGGGGAACTCCTTCAGAAACACGAAGAGCCCCGGGCGAAAAAAGAGACGACAGAGCAGGGGGGGGAGAAAAATAAAGAGGGGAAGATGTTAGAGGGAAAATGAGCAAGAGGAGGGAGAGAATGAGAAGATGGTGGAGCTATGGAGAGATGAAGGTCGAGGTTGATGTCATTTCCATAGTGACAAGATGGATGAGCTGTGATGAGCAAGGAGAATTTATACAAACACACACAAAATAACATGAATATGAACTCAGCTCAGGTGCAGAAGCCTCGGCTGAGCCCACCGGTGAAGATTTTACTGCAGAAACAAACAAAAAAGCATCAAGGCTGCAGGAAGCTTCCATGTAATTCTTTCATTCTGAAGAGGAAACCGCGTGCAACACATGTCATTACAGACAAGCTACGAAACAACAAGCGATCTCACATCAGACTGGTGCAACATCTGTCTGTTTCACTCGCTAAATAAAAATGCAACAACATGCAAGAGTTCAGACGAGATGATGCTGAGTCTCATGAGCAGAAAAAAATCAACATCTTGTGATTTCGTCTTTAACTGGTCAACATGGAGGGTTAAACTGAATTTGTATCTCAGTTTTTTCCTGAGAAAAATAAACAAATGAGCAAATTTTCCAACTCCTGTAGTTTTTAACCTCCACTGAACCAGCCCTACTGTACACGGCTGTGAATATCATCCGTCCATGTGTCTGTTTTCCACCGTGTATCCAGGTTTACATCTCAGTTGCAGCCTGCAAGGCAAAGTAGCTCTGACATCCGTCTCCCTCGCCACCTTCAGGATCCTGGGGGGATCCAGAGGTGTTCCCAGACCAGATGTGTGTTCTGGGTTAGCCTCAGGGTCTCCTCCCAGTTGGAAGTATGCAAAATACCTCCAGAGGAAGGTTCCCTCTAGATATCCAAGCTGCTCATTCTACGAGACTCTCTTTACTGCAAAGAGGCTACAACGGTAACGTGGCTTTGGTGGAGGAATAAACGGAGCAGCACATCTGAGCGCTGCAGAAGATTTACATTTGTATACAGGCTTCTCTTGTAAAAGTGTACACACATGTAGGTCCTCATCAAATGTTGGTGTGTGAGAAATTTAATCAGAGTCAGACGTTTAGCTTTGCGTTTTGCTGGCGGCATCCGTTCATGCAGAACTGATCAGAAAAAACACGAGGAGAAAGAAGTGAAAACACAGGAGACAAAGAGGTGCCGCTTTGTAAACAGCCAAATATCTGCCATCTCTCTCAGCACTGCAGCAAACACACACACACACACACACAGGCCACACAGCATTTCCATTCATTAGCATTTATTCACTCTATTGCTCGGGGAGTGAGAGAAGAAAAATGCTACTAGATGCATCAAAAGCAAACACATCTTGTCAGTCAGCTGCATGATGTTCCACCTTACAAACGCCCGCTGCTCGCTGCTTCTTCTGTACGTCACAAAAACATCTCTAACCTCCAATTACCAGGAGGAAGCGCAGGAAGAGGTCTGCTGCTGCTGCAACATCTGCCTGCCCACACCGGGGACACGAGCGAGAACGATTCCCAACGAGAAGAAAGAAAAGTGTGTGAGGAAAAAACAAAACAACAGATGTAACCAGAAGGAACTCGCAGAGAACATCTTTGTCGATGCAAGTGAAGTTCAACTTCTTGTTAAGGTCACTTACGCTCAAATATTTAAACTGATACCTTAACAATGAAAACAATTTATCTTCAGAATAGAAATTCATTATTTATCTCAACTAGCCTCACAAAATATGCCACATACCAAAAATATTATTTTCAAGAGTCAGAATTCCTTTTTTTCTGATCACAAATCTTGAATTAGTGTTATTTGGTCTTTTTAAATTCATTATTTTTGACCAAAAAACAATCCTTTAGCTTTGCAGAGCAGGACTTTTTCTGTAAACTACCTCAATATTAATAACCAGTTAAAAGTTAAGACAAATATCTGCATCAAGTATGCAAAATGTCAAGAAAACATCAGGACCACCTGTCTGCACATAAAGCCTGCCGAGCAGCTGGGACAGGGATGAAAAGTCAAGATGAAAGTTTACGACGCTTTATTGATTTCATCTGCTCAGGTTTCTTCAAACGTAAAATGAGATGGAAACGAGGCAAATCGAGAGGAGAAAGATGAGAGGAAGATTAAAGAAAGACGAGTTAGACATTTAAAAATGAAATGAAGCCGTTACGTAGAAATGTGTCTCTAATGTTCTGTATCCTGCGGTACAAAACTCATTAACAATCTCCACATATTTACGACTCCACTAGTGTAAGAAACAGTGTAAAAAATGCTGCTTTCAATGTTCAACACCTTACTGGCTCCTGGTGATGCGTTCAAATGACGCAAAATGGCAGATGTGCTTTAACAGCAACACAGTCAATACAAACTGCAGAGATAATTCTACAAGAGACATAAAACTGTTCAGACATATCAAAAAATAAAGTGAAAAATGCATCACAGATGATGCAGGCAGTCCTGGTAACTGTTATGCTAATTTCTACGGTGGATTTACTGGTTGAAAAAAGTAATATTTGCAGAATAAAAACCTACCTGCATGATGACACACAAAGAATTACAATTAGAAAGTCCTTTCTTAAATAAAACGAATCAAAAATCAGGTTTCTTTTAATTCTTCTCATTGTTTGAGACTTTGTAACTAGTTACAGTTAACAGCTGGGTCTCAGTTTTTTAACCCTGAACACGAGTTCTGAGCCTATAGGAGCACTGAATGTTTTATAAGACAAACACATGCCTGTATTCACCTAAACACACACACACACAAACACACTCATCGCACAGATTTCCAAGGGTTCATAAAGTATTCCCTGAGCTGCGTAAATGAGTTTTAAAGCGCAAGGAAGCGGAAATCAATTTGGAACATGCACTATTCATGCCTCTTCCTTCCCGGACTCTATTTGCTTCACCTCCACTTATTTACATATCCATTTATTCATTTATCTTTAGCGAGGACTCGCAGGCGGCGAAGGTGGATGTATGGAATTTCAAAATGTTCATTAATATTCAGATATTCTGGTCTAAGACAAAGACAAAGAGCTAGAGGAGATTTAGGATTCAGGATTCAATATACATGTATATAAATATATATGAGTACACAAAACAAACAATGTTTCCATTTGAGATGCAAAATCCTCCTTTTTTTTCAATTTCAATACCTGAATTTACCTGAATTTGTAATAAACCACACATCACATTTTATAAAAATACACAGAAATGCCTTAAAGTTAATCATATTTTAAGGCAGTGTGTAAAAAATAAAAATATAGACTTCACTATTTAAGAAAATCACTACTATCCAACCAAGTGTAAATCCACTCTGGATCTGGATCAGTAACGTCAGTCTGAATCAGGAGGGGAAAGTTACATCGGTGCTGTCACCCAGAACCAATAATGAAATCAGTTCCAGCTCTATTTCCTATGTGGGTTATTTCATGTGAACATGCATGTGAAAGGCTGCTTGTATGGGAGAGAAATGCAGAGTTTCGGACTCCATTAACAATCTGCACCAGCTGATTTTATTGACGCTCCACTAAAACTGCTCAGGAATGAACCCCAAACACATGACAAAGAGATCCAGGCATCAATCTGGCCTCCAAACTCCCCCGATCCCACACTGATCGACCATCTGTGAGGCGTGCTGGAGCAGGTCTGATCTGTGGAGGCTTCCCCTCACATCCTGCAGGATTCAGTCCCTAATGTCCAACACCGAAGCCAACGATCGTGTGTCCTTAACGGGTCAAAGCTGGGTGAAACTACACAATATCTGCGATGTAAGCTTTGTGGTTTTCATGCTGTGGCTGATCTGTGCGAGTATTTCACTGGATGAAAGCAGTAAACCTTCATAAAGAGGTGCACAGACTCATGTTACGGTTTCAAAAAACATCTCATAAGTCAGCTAACTCAAGTATTTTGAACTGGTGTAGATGCATCAGGAGGTCACGTCACCGCTCACACAGCTCCTGTTTCAAACACTTTCACAGGGAAAATCTGCCCACGGAGACACTTGGATGCTCAGACATCATCAGTCTCGAGTGGCAAATTTGGCCCAAGATTTAATCTGAAGTGCTGTAATTTACATCATTGGTCCTTCACGTCCTCTCGTCCGGCTCCACTTCAGCTCGGGATTTTCTCAAATTTTTCAGAATACATTAATGTGCGATGTTAATTATGGACACAGAGATGGAGTGCAGCAGTAATAATGACAGCAAAGGAGAAGCAGAGAGGGAACAAAAGGCCCGACATGAATTTTAAGCAACCTATTTCAACCTATTTGAATGTGCTCCGTTTGATAAAGATTGTATAGAATACAACTGAAAATGTAAAGCAAGATTAAAGCTTCCATCTAAATCCTGCAAGTCACAGACACAGTCATGGTGCGAGCACAAAAAAACTGTTTTCAAAGTCTCACTCCGGGTTTAAAATTCCAACTTCATCTTTGCTGCTTTCAGAGTCTCTCAGTGTTTTTCTGACTGAGCGAATGATTCAAGGTCTCGGGGTTGAAATTAGGTTTTTTCTTGCTGCTGCTTGGCCCGTGGTTGCATCAGCAGGCGAAGGCTCTGTGCTGAGCAAAGACGCTCCAGCAGCGATGATTCCCACGATTTGTGACAAGTGTAATGGAGCACACTGCAGGCCTGTCACGCTCCTGCAGATGAAACGACACGCAGCTAAAAAAAAAACGGTGATGTGGTTCTTAAGAAGAAGACTTGGATTATGTGTCGATGACCAACAAGCCTGCTGACCAGAAGACAGAAACGCTGACGTGGAAAACTGTAACCGAGGTGTGTGTGAGTACAGAGTGTGTATATTTCGCTCAAAAGGGTGTTTGTTACATTATAGGACACAAAAACCTTTTTCTGTAGAGCAACTTTACATAGAAATTTGCAAGCAAAGATGATTTTAACCACTTTTTTATTTGTATATTCATGGTTTTGTCTTTAAAGCTGACAAATGATGAAAAATATAGTTTCATTTAATCCATGATTTTAAAATATTCTATTAATGTATCAGATTTATTTCTGTCAGTTGACAAATTAATGAACCAATTTGTAATTTCACCAGCGTTAAACTACTTCACAACATTTATGTATTTCAGACACGATCTCTCTACACTGCCACTTCCTCCTTGTTTGTTTATGGGTTCACAAATTTAAAAGTAACACCTTTGTGATCCAATACAGAGTGAAACTTAAGACCAGGTTCATGATACCAGCTGGTATTAAAGAAAGGTAAACAAGCTGGATGATTCGGCCTAAAATTCTTCTTGTATCTGCTGCTTTGCATCATCTGAGCTGCTTCGCTATCAGCACTGCAAACAGTGTTCCTTCTGTTCATCGCTTTATTGCTACATTATTATTTTATCTTATTTGCTTTTTTATTTTTGCAGTCATTACTGTTTTTATAGCATCAAGTGTGGACGCTGCAGCAACAACTATTTTTCATTTGTGTATTGACAACCAACATATTTTATTACAGCAAATGCTATATTTCTCTTCACTAGTTCTTTCCAGCAGTATAAAACAAAATCATGTGACCTGACGTTAAATTAACCCTTTAAAACTTCAGCAGTGGTGACAGTGTTTGCTGCAGGTCTGATTGTGCTGACTGAAACTTAACCAAGTCTATAGATTGATATATATCGATTTTCTAACATTTCTTTGTATGAAATTTTGCTTTTATTGCTTTTATGAACCCTACAAACTTTTGTCTGAACCCTGCAGAAACGCTGTGCATTGAAGAGTCGCCGTCTGAGCTCGTTGCAACATTTTCACAATAAATTCTTTAAGATGTTCAATGCACACAAAATTATTGAGTAACTTTGGAAACTGTGACTCAGGCTGCATAAACAGTTGCTGGTGCAGGAAGTCAGAGAGGACTAATAACTCCTGAGGCTCCGATCGAGGGGGAGGAAAGGCTGAAAGAAGGGTCGATAAACATCCAGGAGGAACAGAATGAAAAGTGTGTGAGAAGAGACGCTGTGATGCGTAAAGGTGGGGGGGGGGCGCGTTGATGGATCCTCACTTGGGGAGGTGACACAGGAAGTGAGAGAGAGAGGAGTGTCTCAGCACGGAGGAGTAATCTGCTCGCCCGCTGATGAACGCCTCTCCTCACCTCATACATCATCAGCAGGCGACAGCGCCTCTGCACCGCCGTCGATACCATCGCAGCTCCACGCTCGTTTTTCTCTCCTCAAGTGTCTCGCACACACATTAGGAAACGGACGCAGTGAAAGGCTGCTGATGTAACAACACAGGTGAGGCCCGTTTGACTGTTAAACTGTCTTTGATGCAAACAAACAACAAACTCCAACGTGCAGACGTGATTTTTGTTTCTATGTCAAAGAAATCCTGTTTAAAAAAAAGCAGAGTGATCACAGAAAACTAGTCCAGACTGCTGCTGGTTCAACTTCTCATTTCAAACACATTCTGGTTAGGAGAATTAAAAGCATTCACCTGCTCTCTCGTAAAAGACAAACTGTTATGGAGCATAAAACCACAAGTGCCAAAAATAAACCAAATGGTCCAGAGAGAAAAGTCTCATTTGTAAACCTGCAAACTGAAATCAGACTGAGTTTCTGTGAGGAAAACCGTCTCCTGACACACTTTCACTCCAAAGTCCTTGAGAAGTTACTTCCTCCTTCCGACACCTTTATACAAACTATCCTGGCAGGTTGATAAGATAAGAGATGCAACGGTTCAATAGTCTTTAGTCGAAGCTCACAGACCAACAATCATTAATCACATCAAACCTGAGAAAGAAGCTTTAAGGTGAAGACGGTCAGAAGAGTCTTTGTAATTTAAGGAAGGAGGATTTATCTCCATTTTGTTTTGCTTTCGCTCTCAGAGCATGAAGATTTTCTGGCGATCGGATGTCAAGATCATCTTTCTCGGACCCACAAATCTTAATTTTTATGTTGTTTCAAGTCAACTTTATCTATATTTTCAAAAAATCTATGACCAAAGCTTTAAAATCTGCAACAAAATCTTTTTTAATATGAATCACGATTCTCGTAAAGAAAAAATAAAAGAAAACTTGTAAAAATCCACAAAAGAGCAGCAGATGAGGCATAACAAACAACAACCAGCTGAGATTCATTTCCATCCTTCAAGTTCAGCCTTTGCAAACTGTATCAAAGCTTTACTAAAGCAAGATTCACATTATTTTGAAGGGCAGGTGCATTATTTCATTGTTTCCTGAGGTTTTTATCTCATTCTGCAGACTCCCATAGTGTTTCTTATGTATTTAAATCAATTTAAACAAATTCTGCTCAAAGTTTCTTTAAGTATCAACATGCTTTTTTTTCCCCATCATCATCGTTTTTCCATGTAATCTGTCTCTGTTCCTGCATGACGACGTTGTTGCATAAAAACCTCTGAAGCTTAGAGACTGAAGAAAAGAGCATCAGCGCTCTGACACACAGCATCATTTTTTGCAGTTTAGAGGAGGTTTCCTTTTGAAAAACATACAAAAAGACGCATAAAGAGTCGCTCTGTGAAAACAGCTTAAATATCTGCGAGTCGTCGTGCCCTCGGAGTGAACTACGGAGGCGAACTGTGATCTGTATTCAGCGCACAGTCGCAGCACAGTAGCACCTCCACGGTCTCGACTTAACAAATGGCCTCGGCTGCTCGTTCTTTGTCCCGTTGGAGAACGGTGGGGCTCTGAAGGGTGATATTGCAGACCACTTGTGTTCACACATCATCCCATTTCCATTGCCTTTACAATGTGGAGCTCTGGTGGCGCTCTATTTCACACTGCATTTCAATGGGCTGTTTTCCATACTCCACTATAGGAGCGTTATCACCCATCGGCCGACAGGCAGATGTGGTTCAGGCTTTATTGCATTTCCATGGAGCTGAGTGTTTCTCCGCTCCGGCACAGCGTTATCTCAGGCAGCTTATGGTGATCCTTCACTAGGACTTACTCCTCTCATCAATTCTGCCCGTCGCTCCGCTGAACCTCGTGCGTTTGATTGGCTGGCGGTTGGGGCCGCCTCATTGGACGGAAGCTCTGATTGGCTCTGCCGGGTTCTTCATTATAGGAGACTTGGACAGCGGGCTGACCCCTGGAAGTTTCCGGAGCATGTTGTGATAAATGAGCTTTTCTTCTCTGTCACACCGCCCCTTCACACACATGTATGCATGCACACAAACACACACACACACATGCACAAACAAGGAGCACACACTTCTCCCGTCCTCTGCTGTGAATGCTGCATCACTCCAAAACAGCTGAAGCTCAGCTGCCTGCAGCCTCGGCTCCCAAATCCAAGTCAACCTTCAGTGAAAAGTGCTTACTATGGTCTAAATTAAGATATGCAAACAGCCAAACAGCCTCATTTGCATTCGGGATGAGGCGAAGTCTTCGGTTTTTGGCAGGTGCTGCGGAGTCTGAGCTGACCTTGATAAAGCAAAACCCAAACAGAAACTCACAGAAACGCAGCGATTTCTCCACAAATCTCCGCAGTGCACTGATGCATCTGCAGTCAGGATGGAAACAAACTTTCCTCTCTGCTGCGGTTTCATGCAGCAAACATGCTGAGTGGGAAATTAAGTTCAGCCTGATTGGCAGAATTACAGAGGATCCACATCCCACAGCTGGAAGTGTCATATTTGGCTGCGATGATAAAAAAAAATTTACCCTCACAGGGAAAACTGATGTAATATAATAAAAAAATACAATCTTGCATGAGTGAAAAACAACACAAACACAGTTTCAGTTACAGCAGAGTTTTTTAAAGCTTCAACAGAGACACATTTAACGTGAATTGGTTGGTTTTTTTGGTCTTTATCTTTAACTTACACCAACAGCTTCCTGTTTTATCCGAGTTGCAGCCAAAACTTGATACAGCTTAAAATTACAAACCAAGCATGTTTGAACTTTTGAGACAATCCCACCTTATGGCCTGACAACATCCTGTGTCGACTAGAAATACACATTTAAGCCTCTATCATACACAACCTCACTGTGATCAGCGAAACCCTCCACTTCAAACTGAAAGATTTACAGCAGGAAACAGACAGACGGGGAGATTTTTACAGGAGTGAGCGGCAGGATTCACAGCTCTGCAGTTAAAACCTCTGAAGCAAAGAGGATAATGCAGAGAAAAGAGCAGGTAGACGACGGAGAAGAAGGTTAAAACAACAACATCAACGTCAAATACTTTCAAAGCTTCTGTCAAAAAACCTCAGGAGGAGAAGAAGAGCTGAATGTCAAACGAAAAGGAGAACTTAGAAATATTACAAGAGAACATGAAGTGCAGAATGACTAAACACATTTACCTTCAATATGTGCAACCAAACAGGAAAAAATCTGTCTTAAAATTCATGGAATTGCAGTCATATTCTGCACATACAGTGTAAAAACACACTGACGGTGATGAAGCTGCAACGAGCCGACATCCTTCAGTCAGCTGGGCTCTTAACTCATGATCTTATGTATTTTTAACATAAACTTCATTAAGAATGAAGCGATTCATTTGCTTCCAGTAAAAGTAGAAAGAATGGCAAAGAAAGCACAGCGAAGGTGAAGCAGAACATTTAAAATAAATAAGAGGAGCTGCTGGGTGTCCTTCTGTGGTTTTCTGCTGGAGCCGGAGGTTTGAACACACACACACACACACACACAAAAGAACACACACACACGCATCCCCAGCTGCTTTTGTGAACAATTCAACTCAGTGTGTTCTGCACTGCTCGACCACTTCACACACACACACTCACACGTCTCCAAACACAGTACTTTGATGCGTTGGAGTGTGTGCGTCTTATCTGCTGCTCAACACTGCATCAAGGTACGCACACACTCCGCCTCTGAGCCACACACACTATCATTCTGTTATCACTGCAGCTACAGGGGGTCTCTTTAGCAAAAAAAAAAAAAAAAACCCTCACTTTCTCGCCGCTTCAGCCAACTGGCACCACCTCCTGCTCTCCTGCAGCACCTCCTCCCCTCGCCACTCGCCTCTGCCAGCTCCACAGTTCAGCGGGCCAAGGAGGGCTGATGTAAGAGTGTTAAGAGCCACCTGCCAATGGCCGAAACAGCTGGGAGGAAATGCTCAATGGGAGAGAAAACACAAGCAGTGAATTAACCCCCTGAACCCTGCAACTCAAACAGCATCAGAGCCGCTGGAGATGGAGACGGCGGAAAGAGAGGGCAGGAAAACACGGATAAACACACACACACACACACCCATTAACAGCATCAGATCTGTAATCACCTCGCCCAACATTCCCATCCTCAGATTTGGGAATAATCCCTTTTTTTTCCCCCCCTCCAGTGGAGGAGACGAGGGAGAAAGGGAGACGAGGCTCTCCCAGCAGCCAATAAATTAACATGTTTTTACATGCTGTTATCATGTGCGTTTTGGATGAATCGTGTTTGAGGAGGAGCTGCTAACATGTTCGTCTCCGCCTGACAAAACAACGCTGTTAACGACTGCAGGAGGAGGAGGAGTGAAGTTTAACAAAGGGAACGTGTTAATACGAATGAATCAGACTGAAGGTGAAGGTAAGTTCATGTGAAGCCTGAACGGAGGAACTTTCTGGGTGTTTTTTAAAAAATGTTCTTCAGCTGTTTAAGAAGATTTCTTCAAAGCTGCAGAAATGTTTTTTGTGGTTTAAAAAACTTCACCTGACTCTCCATCATCTGCATGAAGGTAAGGAGAAAATGGCTGAATTTTCATATTTGGGGCGAACTTTTCCTTTAACAGTTTCTCGATTTAATGTTTTGAAAATGAGCCACCACTGTCATGAAAGAGATTCTCGTCTCCTTATCTCTCCTTTAAAAATGCAGGGATTATATTAGTGTCAAAGAAGAAGAAGAAAAAGAAGAAGAAGAACAACAACAACAAGAAATTTGCTCTGGATTTTTTTCAAAACTGCGTACAAGCACCTGCCCTCCCATTGCAGAAGTGTCCGAAAGTTTTGGAAAGTTACAAATCTCCAAATCTGCACTTTTGGAAAAAGCATTCAACTTTCAAACTGCTCAAATGCTAAAGCACGTCCACGTCCTCATTCACACAGAATGGAAAAGGTAAAGAGGGAGAAGCTGAGATGGAAAGAAAGACACGGAGAGGAACAGATTTGTTGTGAGCGACCACAATGAAAACGACGACAGCAGAGCAGATTGTTTTTCCAGGATCTCTTGTCAGCTCATTGGTTGCTTGCTGCGGTTTGGCAGGTGATCCAGGATGTATCTCGACGAGAGAAGAACTATTTTCCTGTTTCGGTGACACTGAGCTGCCCCCCCCCACAAAAAAAAACCCCAACACCCCAGGGGTCACAGTCTTTGATTAAGATACATGGAGTTCAAAACCTTCCTCCCAAATGAAGCATCTCTGTGTCAAGAGGCACCGAGAGCACTGAGGTCGGATCCCATTACAGAGACAGACAGAGAGACAGGCAGGCAGACAGACAGAGACAGGCAGACAGACAGACAGACAGGGAGTCTATTCTCCTTTCTCTTCCTGGATAAATATTTGATCAGCGGAACTCTGATGGGTATTGATTGAAGCCCTTATCCGCTCTTTATCGATCCCTCCTGACTGTGATCACTGTATGGATGAACACACACACACACACATTCACACACTCACACGGACTCACACACACACACACACACACAAACTCCTGTAACCTCTGAATGTCAAATTAGAGTGAAAGGTTGAAGGCTTACAGCATTTAGCTTCACTAAAGTGTTTTCTAATGAGATGAAGGTTGTTCAAAGAAAAGCACCGACAGATAAGGAAAAGATGCGTTTCTGCGTGTGTGTGTGTGTGCAGGCGTGTGTGTGTGTGTGTGCACTCGCATGCCCTGTGGTGTACAATCACTATCAGATTACAATGCTTCCCCACTCTAAAGCTATCAGACCCTCCCTCAGAGTCCTATCAACAGCAAAGATTACTGCGACGCCCTTGAGCTCCGTGTTGGTGACCTCTTCTTCTGCTTACAGAAGCACCTCGGCCTTCTGAAGGGACGGGAACCACAAACACAACACGGGTGGGTGAGAAAGAGACTTTTACGTCCCTTTAATCTGATCAGAGCACCACAGTAACATTATGACATGAGGTGAAACTCATAATCCTGACCTGACACGACTGTAAAAAATGCAATAAAGTCAGCACGAGCAGCAAACATTCAACCCTCGTGGGAACGAGGCCGAGTTTGGAGGAAAACAGCAAGGTGTTAAGAAAGTTACAGGACTGCTTTGTGTGTGCGTTTGTAGCTAAAGGTGCAGGTGTAAAGATGAAAAAAACATTTACATCCAAATGCATGACTGAGCTTTAAGGCTTCTGAGAAGCCAAAATACTGTTTTTTAAAACTGTGAGTCCTTTTGCAGACCAGAGGAACTTTTTTGCTCGAGTAAAAACAACATTAAACAGTAAAATGACACCACTTACATGAAAAATCCTAAATCTGCAGTTGCATGTATTCGATGGGAACTCTTTGCATCAGATTGCAGCAAAAATTAATCCGGTCTCATAAACAAAAAAACATTTTTTCTCATCAGTGATGCCCCCGAAACAAGCGAGGCTGTGCGTTCAGATGCACTGAAAATATTCATATGAAGACTTCACTAGTTCACAAATGTAGGCATGAAATGAAAAGAAGGTAAGAAAGGTGAAACCTACTTAAAAACTAAAGCTAAAAAAGCCTTCAAACCAACGTAGTCTGAGATATTTTTTCTCAACCAGACTAATAATCTCACTGAATTCTGTCACAAATATCTTTGCTGGCATGTTTTTGATAAGAATCTACATCTTTTTCAGTGGATTATTGTCTCTTTCAGGCTTCTTCATGTAATAATTTAGCTTCGAGTTGTTACCATTTATGCTTGAATTTATGTGGCTGCCTTTCATTTAGAATAATCATTATTCCAAGGCAACTAATTGCCCTTGAACTTATTCTTTTTCCTCATGATTCATTTAGGAAAGAAACCGAAGCAGTGAGAGATGAAAGCAGGGGGGGAACAGAGAAGAAAAGTGCTGATGTAGGGATTGAACTCGGGTCTCTGGGGTTACACTGTGTGGATGAGAGTCAGTGATGTATGTTTTCTCTGCAACACCTCAAACCTCCGAGCCGCCATTAATAAAAAAAAACCTAATCATTTTTTACTAATCCAAGGTTTCATCACATTCAATCTATGAAAAGCACAAGGCTCTTCCAACAGCACATTACCTCGGGTCCTCTGATTAAATGAATGTCAATACAACATTTAAACAGCCAGAACTCACAGTTCTTGCAGGTTATTGCAACAATTTAATCGCACGGAGGCGGCAGGCCCAAACCGCATATGAATCAATCAGAGGCAAACACATCAGATTTGATTTGATTCTATTATGCTGATTAGCTCTGACAGAGGCTAATATGTCCGAGTGGGAAAGGTAAAATTGAAGATAATTGAATTCCCAGGATGCAGTTACAGTCTGCTGTCATTACAGGCAAAGCTGCCTTCAGATGCTGCAGGGAAAATTCAGCTGCACCACCGAGAGCCTTCAGACAGCCGTCAGTCAGAGCGAGACAATTTGATTAGATATATTCACACAAAACCTCATTAAATAAGTTTCCTTTAAAGCTTATTTTTCATTTTATATTTGTGTGCACACTGACTAAACATAAGCAAGTGTGGGGTTTTAGCATAGCAACAACATGGGTGGATTTATACAGAGTTTGGGGCCACATCCGTTACTGTCAGATGAAGTAATGGTGCGTTCTGCGTCTAATCAAAGCAACACATTAATGCCATTAACTGGCAGCAGATGAGTTGCTGCAGCGCTGAACGGTAAAACAAAAAAAAAAAAGCAGGAGTCTCTTCATGGAAATACAGAAGCTGCAACTCATCTTCATTATTTTATGACTTTGGCTTGTGCGAAAAAAAAAAAAAAAAACCTACAATGGCTTCATGAGCAGCTCATTTATTGGACAGACTGCCACTGTTCTCCTGCCAGGTTACCGATTCTGGCAGCAGCAAATAAGATTTAAGCACCTGTAACTTTTTGCTAAGCATGATGGATCTTCTTGGTCTTCATAAAAACAAAAACAGATTAAGACAGCAGCCTTCACACCCATTAATCAGCTCGTTTTCTTATAACTGGCTGGAAAAAAAAAAAGAATCACATTCTTTCCCAAAGACAAAGTGTGTTTTTTGCAGAAGAAACAGATGTAAAATTTAATGGATTCATGATGTTTTTTTTGTTCCTTTTTTGTTGTTTTATTTGCTGCCACACAGTTTTTAGTGGCTTCTTCTCATTTAAAGAGGAAAGTCAGTAAAAATCACTTTATTGCCTGTTTTGCATCATCACACCTGATGCAAGCGTCTCCTGCTAACATAAAGCTCCCATTGGTTGATGCTAAATCTCCTCTGGACGCATCCGTTATCAAGCAAGATGGTCGCCGGCATTCATGTCACCCTTAATGTTTTAACAGCTAATCAAAGGTCAGCACCTTTTAGTCTTTATATTACCTCGCAGCCACAATTAAAGAGCACGCACCATCATTTTGTTAAAGAGTGTCATTGATCTGCGGCGGACAGATTTCCTAACAAACACCGACTGTGGAGCAGCAGCCTTTGATGTTCGTGTTCAGCCTTGATCTCCCTGCACTCGACGCGTCCCGGAGATGGAGGACCAGGTGCAGGTGATCAAGTGTCCTTTTCTGGGTCCTTGATTCCAGGCAGGAGGCCACAGTCTGGCCTCAGCAGCTGTGTATACGACGTCTCTGGATCAATAACAGCAGAGAGCCTGTATTGATTATGTGGGTAAGTGATACTGGAATGGGGGTTGCTATGGGAGAGGAGGAGGAGGGGAGAGGGAGGCGTCCTGGGTTGAGGTAACAGCGATACAGCGTCGTGGTGACCCCTGGTGAGTTGATTTTAAGAGTGTGTGGATGTGTGTGTGTGTGTGTGTGTAGATGTGTGTGTGCGTGTATATGTGTGTGTTGAAGCCTCACAACTCAGGGGGTCGACCTGGATTGGATGGTTCAACATGTATGCGCACACATTTTACACGTACTGCCCTCTCCAACAGACCGGAGCATGTAAGACACACAAATACACACATACACACACATATATGCACACACACACACACACACAGCCCTATTTGTCCTGGCGTGACCCCTACAACAGACTCGCCTCACTTCACCTCAAACTGGACCTTCTACTAATTAGAAACACAGGTTTCACGTTCACCAGGTCAGTTCTGACATTCGGGATTATCTGGACTCCTCTCGAGAGTTTTTATTGATCGTGAGCTGCATGAATCAGGAGGGAGCGCCGCAATCTGACGATGAAATAAAATGTCATGTTCTGGTGTCGATCGATGCTCATGTGAGCCATTAACAGTCTGCATCAAGGATAAATTCAGAAAGTCTTAACCTGTGCAGGTGGATGCTCACTCCTGCTTTTCTCTGGCAATTTATTTCACTCAAATTTACCATTTTTATTACGTTTTATTGCATCAAAGGTATTTTATGAGCATTTTTGCTTGTTTCAACACATTTTCACTCGTCGTATTTGCTGACATCCAGCTGTGTTTTGCAGCCACCTTTGGACAAACGTCAGTCACACAGCTTTATTACGAGCAGCTTCCAGCGCTCACACCTGAATAATTGATTCCAGTCAGGCGAGTTACAGCTCTCAAACTGCAGCAAACTCCCATGAAATTCTCTGCTTTCCATCCATAACTCACAAATACAGGAAACAAGTTGCATTGTGTTGCATGGGTGTTCAATATTCATTTGACATGGGGGATATTTGAGGTGGTGTAGATTCTGACATCTCACACGATTTAACCCCGGTGGAAAAACACAGTGAGAAGTCCACTGGTGAACATCTATAAACTCTGACCTACAAAAACAAGAACCAAACAATACAGTTTACAACTCAGATTACAGAAATCTCAGTGCTGGATTATTTCTGGTGGCTGAGGAATAACTTGGCAAATAACTGACCATAAAAGCACAATCTATATTCATAATATAACAACAGGGATTTATTCAGTTTGACAACTTGATATTTTAACTGTAAAAATTTAAAATATGCTCATTATCATTCTGATACTGAGGAGGAGGATCATCTATCTCCTAAAATAGAAACCCCTGTCATCCCATCTGCCTTTTATTTACATTGATTATGTCTCAGTTATGGACGGAGTCTCATAAGAAACATCTGTTCCAACGCCAAGCTTAGTGCTCTCCCAGGAACTGAACAGCTCAATTACAGCAAAGCTGCATGACTGCAGCGCTGCCCTCCAAAATAATGCTGAGGCAGCGTTCAGCAGCCATCAGAGGGACACGAGACTGCGATGCAAATATTAAGTACCTGCAGACGTACAGTGGTGTTTATAAAATCTGAGGTCTCTGCTAATGAGTCATTACCCTTTTAATTAATATCCAGAAATGATCAAAGCACCTAAATATTTAACTCAAGTACTGAACCTTTTGTGCAGACAGCAGCTAATTTCCATCTTTAACGACATGAACATGTGTGCATGGCAAGTGCTTGCTAACAAATTTGTTAAATTAATAGGTGATGTTTTGTGTTAATAACTCGTTTCTGCTGCCCCCAAGTGGCCAAAAAAATAAAGTTCTTGTAGTTTAATCCATGCATTATCAATAACAGTTCATCCTTTGCAGATTCTCAGGCAGCTGAAGCGAATCTCAGCTGAGAAGTCAACACAGTGCGAGTCAATATTTTTTTGTTGTAATTGTTTTTAAAAGGTTGCCTGAATGACAAAAAATAAACACTACACTGACATTTCATCCATTTTATCTTTAATTTGTTGTCTGAATGTAACTACTGGAGGTAATTTGACACTTTCAAGTATTTTGTCAGGGAGAAAATTGGATTTTTGTATGAATCAATTACACACCTAAAGCAGCTGAAATGTTTCCAGTGATCAAACCGTTAAAAAAATAAAACATTCTTAGTGGTGCAAAGCTGTTGTTTGCTGCCCAACATGCAAAACCAAGAAAAAACACCTCTGAGCTGCGAGCATCATTCCTCGAGTGTGGAAACACGCATTCATAATAAGCTCCTTCCTTTTTATGCAGCTGAAGCTTTTTATCCTTTCGAATCAACACTTCCCTGATTCTCCTGCAGCATCATTGACAAGAGAGTCCATTAAAATGCAGAAAATAGCAACAGCGGTGTTCGGGAAGAAGGTGGAGAGTGGCTGGGGGAAGGTGGTGCAGACAGGAAATCATTGTCTGATTCATCACTTCATGTTCGGAGGATTACACACTGGGAGAGACACTGGTGGAAAATCTGTCCCATGAATAACACAGGACTATTCATTAAGAGCGATAAAACAAGTAGGAGCACTAATCCTTTCTATAGGATCACAAATTATCTCATAATATCTCATGAAACCTGCATGCAATCATATGCACTGCAACAGATACGGATGGATGTCATAAAAACGCATCCAATTACCACTTAAAAGTATGTTAGGTTATCCGTGTACCTGTTTTCTTTAGTTTGGGTTCATATTTTTACATTTACACATTAAAATGTCTTATAAAAGCTACTTTTTGTTAGATATTTTGTTGACTTTGTACTTACATTATCTCAAATATTTCCAACAATATTCAAACTCATAGAAATCTCCAATTTTCTTCAAGATATCAGAGCATTTCTTTTTGTTTCCTGTCAGTAATTTTCAGGGTAACACCGATCAGAAAGTGAGGAAGGACGTGACTAAAGTTAACGTGAATCAAACTCTAATACGTCACCTCGTCTGTGAACATTTCAGTCTATCAGTCCAATGGTCCCTCGCTGCTTCACAATGTCATCAAACTACGACTTTTGTTTTAACAGAGAGGCATGTAACAGCAGAAATGACTTATTGTGTGTTTATCTGTGGTCTAATAGAAAATAAGAGATGTTGTGCTCTGATGTTCACTGAGGTAAAAGAGAAATGGGACAGAAAAACTTCCTTTCAGAGAATTTTTAGGGCGAAGTCCCACATTCACAGCAACATTGTTCATCATCACAGTTCCAGTTGTGTTTCCCAAAGCCCTGTCCGACAATATATCACCGAACAACAAATCTCTATTTCTTCTAACAAAGGAGGCTGATACAGAGAAAGCTCGTCCACTTTCTCCTCGTCTCCACTTCCCTTCCTCTGCAGACTTCAGTCTTTACAATGTGGATTCCTCTCCGGATGTGAGGAATTTACACTTTGGGTTCAGGTGAAGAGGCTGTGGAGTGTGTGTGTGTGTGTGTGTGACTGCCTAGAGAAACATGAAGAACCTGCAGCAGCTCCACACTCGGGGGGCTACGAATCAAAAACAGCACTTTTTTTTTTCTTCCCTCCTTATCACTTGGAAAATTCTTGGTGCGTAAAATTCAATTCCAACTGCATTTCCCAGAACGAAGATGAGAGGGGAGGATGTGGAGAAAACACAACGTGGAGAAGTCGGGACAAACACACTCTTATACACACACACACAAACACACACAAACAGTGAAGACACAAGATAACAGTCTTTCTAGGAAAAACACCAAACTCACATTAAGCCAATGAGGCAAAGAAGGACCAACTTCCAGATTCATACACGCTCATCTCATCTGAACTTTTGCACGTGTTCGTCTGCCAGCAGCGAAAAAAACGACGATGCTGCTTTAATGTCGAATACCAACGTCCTGTTTCTATCTATTCCAGTCACACACACACACACACACACCCATAAAACCTGAGCCTGGAGCCGTCATAACAGGTGCTGCCACTGCATTTTCTATTTTTTATGAGCTTGAAATGAAAAAACAAACGTATATCTAATATGAAATATATCCACTGGCAAGAACCCGTCAAAATAAGAGCACTGAGGGGAGAATTAATTAAACAGTTAAAGCAGCAGCAGCGTTCATGTGTGATGGCAGGCAGGCGGCTTTAAAATAATCTCTGAGGTTCTCAGCTTTAATTATAGCTTCATTATTCACTGAGATTAATCTAAAGACAAAAGAGTCCTTAAATTTATAAAGACTGATCCCAATTCACAGCCACCTGCTTCAAAGATTGTGTTGCTCTTCGTTTGTGAGTGGACATAAAGGCCGAAGCACGGAGGAAATCCCATCACCGCAGGAGCGAGATGAAGCACCTGTTCGTCAGCGGAGCCCCTCCCCCGAACCAGACTGAACCAGATTCTGGCCAGTGACCCCCAGACAGGGCAATAAGGAAGGAGGGGGGGGGGGGGGGTCAATGTAGTGCGAGTCCCGGACCATCACACACCCCGCTGTGTGTGTGTGTGTGTTTCTAACGATTCCATTCATCCAGTCATGTGGACTCGAGCTGTCAAACACACCGACTTCACTTCACAACCTCGACTCCGCTGTTGAGATGTTGCATTAAAATGCAGCTTTATGTTGCGCCGCTGCCAAAACGCCTAATGAAGCCGAACAAGTTTATCACCAGTGTTTGACAGCTTTTTTTTTTTTTTTTTTTCCAAGCAGTGCAGAAAATTAATGGAGGCTTTAGGCAAAAAATGGGTCTTTAACAGGAAAAACTGTTTATGCAGCTGAAATGAGGGGAAAATATGCAGATTTGTTGGATGAAATTAGATGAGATAACACTGCAGTTAATTTTTATTTTGTTAAACTGTAATATGATGAGTGTTCTCAGCTAGACGAGGTAAAAAAAGAGATGTGGAGAAGTAGGTCTGAAATTATTAAACTACTTAAATTCCTTTATCCTAAATATTATTAATCTTGAACAACACACGCTTTATCCTGTCATTGCTCTGAAAAAAAGACCAAAAAAGACGTCAGTGATGTCCTTCCTGACACGAAGCTGAGCAGGCGTTTGGTATGTGAGGGGTCCGAGTTCAGGGGGTCCGGAGAGCCAATCGTGTTGCCCCCATAGCTGAAGTCCAGACCAGCCCACCAGCCCCTGCCACCTGTCCTTCACCCTCCCTCAGGGCGATGGGAGAGAGGGTGAGTGAGGGCCAGATGGCTCTTGAGGGCCGAGCAGCATCCCGAGTGCAGCATCCTCCCCGCCCCCAGCCTCAGAGCTACATGCCTGGTCCCCACCTCCACCCTCTGACCCCCCCAGCATCCCCTCCCCTCCTCCAGTCCAAACCCCTGAGCCCCAGTGCTCGTCAGTGCTGCATGAGTGGGCAAACACAGTCCTTCACCAAAATAAATCCCCTGTCTCTCCTCTGCAGCTGCCTTGGTTTTTTCGCCGGAAAAGCTTAGCCAGTGCTTAAAAGAGCCCTCATATCTGCTGGCGAAGCGGCAGTCGGTGACATTCAGATTTTTTACTATCGCAAAGTGCCAGAACCTGCTCCGAAAATCTCTAACAGAAAACAGTTCACGTCTGCTTCGGCCAAAAGGCACCTGAGCTAGAAAAGATACTGAGAGTCAGCCGCTGTGATCACTTAAGATGGTAATCGTTTATCAGAGGGATCCAGTCTGAGGCCGGCTGCAAAGGGGCAACTGTTAAGAGGGATAATGTGGACAATAGGTTTGAAATAATCTCACAAGGTTGCTCATTTGTCATCATGCTATCCTATCTCTCCAGTATTACATTCAATTAGTTTCAGATACTGGCGGTGTGGAGCAGCTGGCACACACAATCAATCAAACCCTGTCAATGACAAATTGTCACCTCTCCATATCTAGGCAACAGGCCAACGTTAACAGTAGAGAAATGATTCAGAGTCTAACAATAACTCTCACTGGGAGCAATGAGACTGTTGCTGTTTAAAAGTTGTTCAGGTGCCAGAAACAAACGATCATTGCGACTGATCGATCCGCGGACGGAGGTGAGGCCTTCGCTGTCTGTCAGCTTGTTTGAGGGAATGCGAGAGGGCACCGACTGCAGCATTTCGAGCGGCGGTTAGCACAGATGTTGCAGTCCTAATGAGCAGGTTGGCCACTCAGGGAGGGTGCAGCCTCCATGACCTTGTCCATATGTCTGGCTAAGTGTCCAGTGTTGGAGGAGAACGCTGCAGAGAAAGCAGCGAATGCAACTTTCTTTCTCTGTTGCCTTCATTATCTTTACAAGCCCACTAATTCCGTCTAACTGAGGGGTGTGTTGAAATCACCACATATACACTTAAACTCTTGGAGATTTAAAAGGATTATCCGAAGGAAGAAGGATCAACTTTCCCACTTAATCTTTCCATTTCACCCGCTACACATTTTTCTAAGTCGGTAGGTAATTAATGAAACTGCATTACTGAGAACCAGTAATTAATGCAGTGGTTCCCAAACCAGACACAAAGGGTCGGGAGATAATCAGGCAAAAAATATGGAATAAAGCTAAGTTGAATGCATGTGATTCATTTGGGGAAAATAAGCAAGAGTTGGCTAATACCATCATTATGCCCGTTTTAAAACTAAAAATCAACTGGTACCAGTTAAAATAGTAGTTTCCTCTATCAGTACTGATGATTTATAAAAGTTATGGGTTGGTGGGTCAAAGCTTTGTTTGGTTGTGCTCAGCTGATGTTATTCTTCCAGCAAAGGAAGTGTTTTCATGTCCCAGACGAAGAAGAACTCAGTCAACCAGCAGGAGGAAGGAGCAGGGACGCAACTCTGCATTAAAGAAGCCAGTTAAGGCATTTCAACATCTGATCGGGTTGTTTCTTTTACATTTCCTGTAGAGATATTCCAGGTTTAACCAGCAGAGGGATTACTTATCCAAAACACCATGGGAACACAACAGGATCCCACAGGAGGAACCGGAAAAGTGGCTGGGAAGAGGGTGACTGGGTTACTGAGCCTGCTGGAACCACTGAAATTAATAAATAAGTGATTGGCTGACTGAATGAATGGATGGATAGGTTGCTCTTGTGCATGTTAGCACACTTAAAATGAATTCAATACTGTTCTGGAATTTGATAGCTTACTGTATAAAGACCATTTTAAAAATTCCAACAATAAATTTCCCGAAGTCCGGAAGTCTAGAGCTCAGCAGGCGGCCATGGGAAAGCTCCCTAACGAGGCTTCTCCTGCGGAGTATGAACTGTATCCTGAGGTTCAGGATTAAGTCCATCTTGTGAAGGAAACAAACAAAGCCACGTACGGTTTCCCACTCATCTGTGTCTCATAGCTAATTACGAGTCTGTTGAAGAATGACTGCAGCGGAGCAGTCAGCAGCTCACACACACACACACACAACCACTGTAAACACCTCATTATCCTACAGAGTCCCACCCAACCGTATCAAACGCCTCTTAACGAGCAGTCAGAAACGACTGGTGAAAATAAATACATAACTTCCAATGGTTCTGATTGAGCAATTAGTGTCAAATCCCTTTCATCCTCATTGGGCTGAAATCAATTAGGAATTCCATTACAGAACGCTCCCCGTCACCTTGGGAATGCCCTTCGCCATCTCTGTGAGATGTCAGCCGAAAGGGTTAACATGTGCTTTCAAACTCAGACTTAATGTTCTCCTGATTGCCTGTTGGAGGGCCGGACGGGCTTTTTCTGACGCTGGGGATATTGCGAGCACTGCTTTCTAACCAAACATGGAGGTTTCTTTTAAAAGAGAGAAGAGAAAGAGTTTTGTGTCAACACCGTCTGCACTGCTGCCCTGCGTTTGTACCATTAGTGCTGTAAATCTTTACTGTATCCACAACAGCTAGCTGTTAAGGTCAGGGTATAAATCAGAGAGAAGTTCAATAACACAGACTTCAGTGTTTCATTAGCACTCTCTCAAATAAACCGGGCTGTAAGGGAGGAAGCGCTACGCCGACTGTCCAATACACTTTTCAGACGCTGTTAATCAAAAATCAACTCATGGCTCCTTTTCTTCGAATGAGCTCCAATAAATTAAGTACGCCTGTCTGAACCTGGAGTTCACAGGCATTTAAATCTTTCCAGCTGAATTTCACGCTGCCTCACACAAACCTGCGACTGAGACCAATGCATGAATCAAAAATAATGAATATGAAGTAAATCGTTGCATGAAAACCAACTTTTTAGGAACAAAAAAAAAAAACACAACCTCTTCATTTAGATCATTCTCATCCGCCAATTAAAGCCAAAACAAAAGGAACATACTGTGCATTCTTAATCCTTTTCTCGTCTGCAGCCCGGACAATTCATAACACTAAAGATCCAATCTCAAGGAATCCAAATTCAATGAATACCAATTGAATATAAATGGGTTCCCGATCATGGCAAAGTCTGCAGTTCTGCTCCATCGAACACTGAGCCTTCATTCACCTCAACACAATGCGACCCTGATTCTCCTCTGACGCGCTCTGCTCTGCCATGTAGGGCCATGATTGCTCAATGAACATTAATATATAGAGCCGGGGACACGTGAGAGAGTAAATCTACAAAGGGAACAAAATCCAATTACCTCCTACTGGGGCGAGTATCACATATACCATCTTGAACTCCTGCAGCCTGGGTAATTGTCGGGGGGGGGGGACACTGAACATTGCAGCGTGGAAGGTAATTCTCCAACAATGGGAACCAGTGTGTCGACGTTGCTACCTCAATGCTTTCAATTTATTTAAGTCGGCTGATGTCCGTTAAGAGGGGAAGGTGAGTATCGAGCTCCGTCTAGCTCAACCTCTCCTCCCCGGAGAGCGCCGGGCGTCTGGCCTCGTCTGGTCTCCGATTGATGATGTCGCCACTTCTGCAGCTGCAACTGATGCCTCTAATGAAATCTAAACATGTCGCTGCTGATAACTGGCCAAGCTTGCAAAGGGCAAACACACAAATGGTTATCAGGGTTGAAGACCACGGCAAAAACAAAGCAGACAAAGAAAACTATTTTAGGTTGGAGTTTATAAATTAAACATCACGCAGAAGACGACCACTGGATGGGAATGTTAAAGTCCTATGGCTGCCTGGTGTGTCACTTAGCATCCACAGAGCGGCTCTGCAGTGTGGAAAATTGGAAAACAGCAGCTGGGACTTTGGACGCATCAATTAATATTCATGTTCTACATAATCCCCGAGTGACTAATTTAACACACCTGATCAAATCAATAATTTACAGGGGGAGGACCGGGAAGGACGGGGAAGAAAAGAAACAAGGAATGAACCTTCTTATTGAATCTGATCCCCGGCACACCTTCACCAAAGAGAGGAAACTCCAACGAGTCTTTGCATCATCTGGAACAGAGCCAGAACATGTAGCCGTGACTGTGTTCGCCTTCTCAGCTGTCTGATCTTCGGCTGTCCTGAGCAGGAAACCCTTCATTTTGGAAACTCAGGTGAGGTCAAAGACTCAGAGGATTTTATAATACTTTCTGTTTTGCTACTGATGTTTCTCCTGTTTGCAGAACTTTGAAATCCTCCAACTTCACTGGATTTCTACAGAGTCTAGCATTCAATGAGCACTGCAAAGGACTAATGATTAGCCAATCAGTGCCACGGGCGGGACTAACCTCTGTAAAGCATCGACAAGCTGCATGATTGGGCCAAATCTGTTTTGCAATGCTGTACTTTTAAACAGAAGGTGGGTCGTGCCTGTGTCATACTTGGAAAACATGTTGCTTACACTGAAACCAGG
>JAPZDY010000001.1:22975436-22988349 GCA_029783645.1 Ctenochaetus hawaiiensis | reverse complement strand
GATCAAATATCAGTCGAGATTATGTTGCTGCAGTGCAGATTTCTCGCCTCAGCGTTTCCAGAAACATATTTACATGTGCTGTTTAGCTGTAAACAGATTGTAAACAGAGCATTGAGTGTAGCATGAAAGCTGCACATCAGCTGAATCAGTGTTCACTGCAGGAAAGCTTCAGAGCTTCAATCTGCCTCCACAGCAAACAGAAGACTACGTAACGTGCTCTGAATCAACACAGACGTGTATTCAGCTCGTGCAGTGTCGTTGCCTGGTGCCTCTGCCCCAATCTGTCACAACTGTGAAGTGGAAAACCTCCTGACTGTCAGCTCATCCAGCACTACTGTAAGAGGAGAATCAAGGTTTTCAGGATGTGGTCATTTCTGAATGTTTCTCATAGGATTTCCAAGGGTTCAAACACCTGACAAGCTGTCGTATTTTTCAGTGTTCATCATGTTATCCTTCGTGTAATCCCATCTGAAGTCAAACCGGAGCTGGGAGTTTTTTTGCGTTCAACAACAGCAGCGTATCAGCATCATGTGGAAAATGCAGAGCGAAGCTGAAACAGGGAAAATGAGTCACGGTATTACGTACCCCATCAATCTTAATGCAGACTGCTGGAGTAATTCTGCACAACCACAGAGCATCAAAGACGCCTTCATGCCTTCACTGCCTCTTTGAGTTTCAATCAGTCGAGTTACGCTTTCTGACACCCAAGTTGGTTTTTTGCAGATGAAGGTCAGACTAGGTTACAATGCAGCGGTGCCATGATACATGCATACATCTTAATCTTCTCCATGACGAACGAAAGGCATTTCTGTTTTTGCAAAGAGACAAACTGTTTTGGATCCATATGCACAATTCCAAAGACTTTTAAGCGACAGGAAATAAAGTTTTTCTTCATAGAAAACAGATTAATATAAGAGAAGAGAAGACTTCTAACAACATCTCCCACGCAGCACCCCTCCAGAATCAACTTCCAGCTTTCAAACTTCACATTCAAAGCTTCCTCGTCCACTTTACACTCATTTTACACGTGAAGTCATCACAGACCACAGAGCAGATCTGGTGCATAAAGAGGATCAGACAGTCACTCACCCTTTTCTGGTCCTCCAAGCAGTGCAGCACAGGTTTCCTCCTCGGGTGCTGTTGTGGACTAGCCTCTGCTCCTGCCTCCATCTTCCCATAGGTGAGTGAGGACACTCAGGTTCTCCCACAGCTAAGTATCCAGCCTTTACAACAGGCCTCACAGGGAATGAAGGGAAATACCTGCTCAAAGTATTTAAGTCCCTTTCCCACTCGGTTCCAGGTTGCGTTGCATGAATGTCTATGCAAAAATAGGAAAAAAAAAACTGTCTGTCGGTCAACTTTGTGTCATAAAAACAATGACACCAAATCTCTGGGAGGACGCGACCTCAGCCACACGCCTTGTCTTGGTCATATCCTTTGTTGACGGTCTCTCTTTGCAGCTCTTGGTCCTGAGAGGTTGGCCTGAAGTGAGCATCAGGGCAGAGAACCTGAGGATCCTGAGGTAAACAGGGCGGCCAAAACCATCACCGCTGCCTTGGAGATTTGATCTTTGAGGAGGATGTGATCATCATGATCCTCTCTGCTGGCTGAGGCTCAATCTGTCTGCCACTAGAAAAAAAATAATAATAATGTGGGCAGGTTTCAGTTTATATGTAGCAAAAATCTGTAGATTTCGAGGGAGCATCCACCACAAATATACAAAAGAAAAGCCGAGAAAAATGTCCAGAGAAAGCAGATCTGCAGGAGCGGGTGACACTCACAGCTCAAAGGTCAAGTGTGGTCTCCTGACAGTGAGGGAGTGCTTGTGTTGAGAGAGAAGACAGTTAAAGTGAAGCATACTGAGCTGAAAAAAAGAGAACTTAAAACACACATTCAGCATGATAAACAACCTGCATGCAAACCAGAGAAACACATCTGATGAGAAACATACTTCAAATATGTCAAAGTTCGACGTAATTTGCAAATAATTTAAATGCTGAGAGGAAAAATCTGCATTGATTGCATCTAAAATATTAACTAGCGAAGGGAAGTGACGAAAACCAGAGTTTCTCTCTCAACATAGCGCCTGCTAATTGCTGCAGGTGTGAGCGTTTCACCACGAAAAACCGCTTAACAAGCGAACTTTTAGTTGGTCACGAACTCACTGTCATGCAATGCAGCTTTTCTGGCCCAAGTTTTTATAAACACATCAACCCTGCCAACATTTAACTGCAGACAAACATTAACTCAAGAGTTTAAATCTGGAACAAATTGCTCGCCGAAGGTTTGAGCTGCTGCAGCATCCCTACAGGAAAATCTGCGAGACCTCACGGGCTGCTGCTGCCTGGCTGCCGCTCTGAGCTGCTCCGCAAACTGTCCGCAATTTCTTCAATTTAGCGACAAATGCAAAAACTATCAGAGGAAACAAACACACGAGCACAGTATGCGTGATAACGCGTGATGCTCACCTCGTACCTCTCTGCTCCTTCCCTCCCTGGCGGAGATGGTCCTCGCCTCGTGCGTACCGCTGTCCGTTCCTCGGGCTGCGAGCGGAGCAGCCAGCTGATGCTTTCAAACGCCGTCGGAAAAATCGCTAGCAAGGACGGTCCACAAATTGATGTTGGTACTGGAGGTGCCTGGTTTTTAGTTGCACCAAAAAAAACTGTTTCTTAATATAAATCTCTATTTTTTTTTGTTGTTGTTGTTGCTGTTGTTATCTGAGGGCTGAGGAGGAAACAAATTACTTTTTTCATCATTTTATTATCATTTTCCCTGTTGATTAACAGTTTTGCCAAAATGTGATAAAGTAAAAATAAAAGAAAATACATAATGAAGATGTCATTTCCCCAGAGGAGCTATAAAGCGCTTAGTCATACAAAGTTTTTTTTTTTTAAATTACATACAGATTTCAGCTCGGTGCACCTAAACATTTATATTTCACAAACTTCACAAATTAGTTTTTATAAACAGACTAAGGAAAACGGAGTTCCTTCCATTTTTCTACCTCTGCTAGTGTTATGATAATACTTTAAATAAAAATGATTTATAGTTTAGAATTCCAGACCTAAATAATTATGAAAACATTAAGCTCAAGATTATTCCCTTTGTTTACCATAAATATTAGCTGCTTCTTTCTTGATATTTTGCAGACAAGCGGGATCAATTTGTAATCAAAACAGTATGACCTGCTGTATTTACCCGGTCGGATGGATTGTATAATTTACGAGGAGCACCTGAAGGCGCCCTCTCTCACATCCGTAACATTACGTCATTGGGTGCCTCAAGCTCCGCTGTTCTCTCCTAACATCCTTGAAGGCGCCCGTCGGTTTCCATGGCGACTCTTCCTAAAGAGGGCTCTACCGCCACCCAGCGCCGAAACAGAGACATGACAATGAGAAGATGCAGGTATCGATTACTGAGCTGTGTATGGAGCTGGAGGTCAGCATTAATAAATCAATAAAAATCAGATTATTTATTATCATAACTTGGTGTCAGGATTACCTTGCTCGCAGTGAGATCTCATCATATCATATTAATTATGTTTAGTCACTAAATTATTTATGTATTTGGACCTTTTAGCTCCTGAACACATGCTATGATTTGATTTGGGTTTGAGGATATT
Source organism: Ctenochaetus hawaiiensis (assembly GCA_029783645.1). Lineage (NCBI taxonomy): Eukaryota > Metazoa > Chordata > Actinopteri > Acanthuriformes > Acanthuridae > Ctenochaetus > Ctenochaetus hawaiiensis. The sequence continues at coordinate 22,984,727 of JAPZDY010000001.1, read as the reverse complement.
TTTTCATTTCTTGTCATATCATTATAAATCTAACATATGTGAGTTTTGTTCTGCTAGTCAATAAAAACAAGACATTCAATCATGCCCTTTGTGTTCTGAAATAAATCAGTGCGCAGCTTATCTTTTCTTTTTAATTACCCAATACTTAAAACATAAAATCTTAATACACCACAAACAATACAAACGCTCATACAAAATGTTGTGTTAATATGGTTGTTTATTTGGTTATTGCATCCATCCAAGCATGTAAAGGTGACACAAGATTTAATTTGATTTATTATGTTTCCAGCATATTCAGACTGCTTTGCTATTAAAAAAACAGGCACAATATGTTAAGAAAGATAATTATTACACACACTTGCCTGCCAGCACAAGCCAATGCCGTTGCCAGGATGTATTTGTCCAGCATAGGAGTCATGGTTTGCTTCTAGCTGCCCTGAGTCGTCTGCTGTTTTCTCTGTACTTAAATTTGGTGGTGTCCGCATGTTATTTGTTATAATGAAACAAAACTGGAAACATTTAGGAAACAAATTCTACATCTCTATCAGCAGAAAATCAAAAGGCATCATACAGATGTTGTAGTAAACCTTTATTTACTCTTACACAACTTAAATGTGCTGGTGAAGAGAGAACAAGCCTTTTCAATTTGAAATCAGCCGTCACAAGCCACATGACAGGTGTGTTTATTAGCTGTATTGTTTACAGTGCTGTTGTTACACATTTTATTAGCTTACTTCACAGGGTTGTTTGATTTACACCATTTGGTGTGCCAAATTGAACTGCAGTAGAAACCAGCACAAAGGTCTTTGCAACAGTGTATGTAACTAAGTAACTTTACTCAAGTATTAAAATTTCAAGGTAACTTCACTCTATTTGTATTTCCTTAAATGCTATGTTCTACTTGTACTCAATTTCAGAGGGAACTAAGTTACTTTACACTTCCATTACCTGTCAGCCTCAGTTTTGCTGATAGTGCTGATTAACAATTAACAATGATGATTAACAATTAACATGAACAATTTGTTGACTGACAGAGAATTAAATTGCAAACACTTTAATAATTTTGTTGGTAATTGTTTTGTATTTATTGTTACCATTTTAATGCATTTAATTTAGGTAAGGATATTTGGTTTGACAAAGTAAGCATTGTGGAGGGAATGTTGTAATAGAATTTATGAATATTTCATAATTTCTGTAAAATAAACATTTACTCATTAAATAAGAAAAATAAATAGTACATTAAAAAGCACTTTATAAATTTTGAATACACTTTTTGGATGGTATTAGTAGTTTTAGGCTCCTTGAATGAAGATCTAAGCACCCCTCCACCACCAGGTTCTTGGGAAACATCAAAAGGGAACTTCTAGCTGAGGGCAGGAGGAGGTGTTGGGGGTTGGTCAGTGGGGGCCCAGCTGCAAATATTTGCCCTGGTGGCCCCAGTGACTGTCTGCAGGAAGATTATACAAATATCATGAGAAATTCAGATCACAGAAAAGTTTGTATTAAAACAGATAAACAGCCTGAAAATGCTGTTACTGAATGTATTATTTTAGTTTGTAATTTCAGTCATTTAATAGGCTTATATCAGTGCAGTGTGGCCATGTGGGACTACATGTACAGTATCTGATAAAGGCCCGCCTTTTTCACGCGGGGAGGAAGTGTTGGGATGACGTAGGCGCGCGTGCTCGTGCGGGGCGGGTCAAACGCTGGTGGTCACCCGCACAACTGGGCAAACTTTTCACCACTGTAGTAAAGTTGACCGAGAGGCTCCAAACGTTACTGCCTTTTTTTTTTATCACAGGGAAACAGAAGAGAGACTCTCACAGTTTCTACTATTTAACTTTGTATTTCCTTTTTACGGGAAAACTCGTGGTGTTGTATTTAAATCCAATATTTAGCGCTCGGACTTAACGCAAAGGAATAACATTGCTGATCTCCATAACAGCGAACCTTGAGGATGGGACGCTTTTTCTAGAGCAAGACTTGTTTTTTGGATTTGGGTAAGTCCTCATGTATCTGTGTATTTATTTAAACTAATCCATTAAAGTCTAAATATTATGGGATCAGAGTTTTAAATGAACTAGAAGCTCTGGTTTCAGTGTTGTTGGGTTACCGCCTCCTCGTAATTAAACCGCTTCACTTGCTGCTTAAGTAACGTTAACTACAGTTTATTTCCCTTAAGTGTCTCTTTAATCAAAGTTGTTGGTGTGTGAAAAATTTCTGGATTATCCCGTTTTACTACGTTATGATATGTTAGTTAACTCATCCCTAAACCTTATCAGACGGCGGGCATTACCGTGCAGTAACGTGTTTACAAGCGTAATGTTTGGGGCGAATCTTACGCTTCTTAAACTTATTATCTTACAAGTGAAACGTTTGTCTCGTTGTGATGATTCGGAGTTTGTAATAAACGTATCAAAGTTTAAAGCGAGTCGCTGCTGTTACAGACGTTCCGCGCCAAGGATTTCAAAAACTATTTACCTGCGCGGGACACTCTTTCCACTTCCGCTACGTTGCTTCTTGCGGCGCTCCCATTGGCTGCTTTCAACAAAAAGGGCGGGCCCGCCACGTCCGTTGGAACCCGGCGATTCGATGGAACGCACGTCAGTTACCGCCAATATAAATCTGGTGTTTTGGTTAGATTTAAACCGGTTTTGTAACAAATTACACAACACAGGAAAGGCAGGGAATAATCCCAACTGATAATCGGTACTTTGATTAGCTATTGTAATTTAAAAGAAATGATAGTCAGCAAAAGTGATTTACTCAAAATGCGGTAAGGTTGTCTCTGAAATTTGATTTAAATTAATGATGGGATTAATGAAAGTGGTTATAACGGAAAATACATTTGTTAGATTAAACAAAATTTAGGTAATTTAAGCTTCTCTCTGCTTTAGCTTTGAACCCCACCGTTAAGGGTAATTAATAACGTTAAATATTTTCAGTAAAGCTAACCAATCGATGTATTAACTATAGGACCTTGCCGGTGTTAATGTTAGTTAATGTAATTATTATTAAATCTTTGTGCCAAGGCAGAAAATATAAGTTACAGCGGTTAAGACTCAAAACTGACCTACTGACCCAGAAATCCCACACAGAGGTCAACAGGTTTAAAGTAATGTAACTGTTTCTGATATGTAACTTGCTCACCTCTTAATAGCAATGGTTAGGCTTTTTTCCTAATCACTGTCTTTTATTCTCTTCTTTTGCTGAATAGGATGAAGGCTTTGTGGCACATCAGGTTTCAGTAAAAACTCCGAAGAACTTGTTTGGTCAGCGTGCATTTCCAGTGGCTAACCAGCCAAACATGGGTCCCCTCACTACACCCAAAAAAGGAGGGGATGTAGGTTCTGTTGATCCCTGGACGCCGACTTCCAACCTTAAAATGCTCATCAGCGCAGCTAGTCCGGACATCAGGAACAGAGAGAAGGAGCTGTGCATGGATAATGATGTGCGGGATGGGATCGATTCCTCACAGGTACCAAAAAAAAAAAAAATCCTAACGCATGATAAACACTTTCTGATTGGTCAACGAATGCATGTCTTATTTGTCGGTCTCTGTATTTTCCTGTAGGACACTGAAAATGGAGAAGAGTCGGAGAAGATGATCAGCAGAAAAGAAAAGAGTCTGGGTTTGCTTTGTCACAAATTCCTCGCCCGATACCCAGATTACCCAAACCCCGCCCTCAACAACGACATCTGCCTGGATGATGTGGCCACTGAGCTGAGTATGTCTTCTGTTTCAAGCCTTTGTTGTGTTTTTAACCATACAGGATGTTACAAGTCATGTGTTAAGTTGAGGCAATTTATTTGATGTTTGTCTGCACAGATGTAGAACGCAGACGCATCTACGACATCATGAATGTTCTGGAGAGCCTCCACATGGTGAGCCGCTCGGCCAAGAACCGCTACACGTGGCACGGCCGCACCAAACTGGCTCAGACTCTGGCCATTTTGAAGAAGGTGGGCGAGGAGCACAGGTACGGCCAGCAGATGCAGCAGATCCGACAGCGCCTACTGGACAAGGAGTTTGATTTCGACGGAGAGGAGAAGGAGAACGAGGAGGTGGTGGCGGCGGACATGGAGAATGGAGAGCAGAGTCAGAAGGAGCTCTTCTTCGTGGAGCTTCCAGGAGTGGAGTTCAAAGCAGGTGAGAAACTGAGCGGCTGTGTGTCATATTTTAGATCTGATCTCATCTATATCAGCACTCAGAATGATTTACTATTCACTGAAAAGTTTTGTTGCCAGCCGTCTTTTTTTAACATCCTGTTTGTCCCGTCCAGCCTCCGTTAACAGCAGGAAGGACAAATCTCTCAGGGTGATGAGCCAGAAGTTTGTCATGCTCTTCCTGGTGTCTAATCCTCGTGTGGTCAGTCTGGATGTGGCTGCGAAGATCCTGATTGGAGAAGACCAGGGTGCAGATCAAGACAAGAACAAGTTCAAGAGTGAGTGCAGGGCCTGTCAGACGGTTTGTTTCTCAGTGTGACAGTAAGATGATGCAGATATATGACTTTAAATCTCATCCTGGAGAATATTTAACGATAGAATGCATCTTTTAGTACGAGTGCATGTGTGTAAAGGCAGGAGATATTAATGTTGCTGTTTGTTGTGTGTTTGCAGCCAAAGTGCGCCGGCTGTATGATATAGCCAATGTGCTGCGAAGCTTGAAGCTCATCGAGAAAGTCCACGTAACAGAAGAGAGGGGGAGGAAACCGGCCTTTGAATGGGTCGGTCCTGAAGAATTCCCACAAGTCAAAGGTATGTCAGCCTCTTTTCTCATTTAATCGTAACTGTTGGAGGACTGTTGCTGACTAAACATTGAACTCTTGTTTCAGAAACAGAGAACTCCACATCCGAGTGCCCCACCAAGAAGAAAAATGTCCTCGAGTCCCGCTCGTCTGTAGAAAACTGTGCAAAAAACCTGTTTTCATCACCGGGGGCTAAACGCAGCTTCACCCGACACCCCTCCCTCATAAAACTGGCCAAGAGCATCCAGGAGGACCGACGCAAGATCAATTCGGCCCCCAGCAGTCCTGTGAAGAGTTCCCAGAGTACGTACACAACATGTTTCTCTAAGTTACTACTGTGATGTACGTGTGTTGTGAGGACAGTAACTGAATTTTTCCAATATTTTTTCCCTTGTCTCCAGACGATTCATCAAACGCCGACTTTCCGAGCAAAATGGCTCAACTTGCTGCTATTTGTCAGATTGAACTTGACCAGGAGTCGGAGTAAGTTTCCATATAGACGTTCATTCAGTCTAAACTGTTCAGGGTTCTTATAATCCAGTCCTGTGTGTTTATCTGTGAGTGTTGTCAGGCTGCTAAAAATGTAACTGACTGTTAAATACTTAGCCTGACTCACTGGATGTAGATTGCTGGTGTGAGCCGGCCGTTGGACAACTACGTCAGTCTACAGACTCCTCCCCTTCTGCTATCTGTTGTGTAACTGTATTGAGTGTCCTGGCTGCAGCACCACCCGAGATAACTGATTTGATTTATAACACGGCTGACTGATTTAACGCTTTGATGGAGAACAGGGGAACTGTACTGCAGCCTTGGATGTTAAATGAGAGTTTTTTCTGTTTCAGGACTGAAGTTCAACATCCGAAACGTGCCGCTGTGAGGATAGAGCCGAAGGAGCCGCCTCAGGCTCCGTCACTAACTCCAACCCAGGAGCCTGGAGTCAACACTACAGTCCACCTCACCCCTCGCACCCCGGTGACGGCTCTGCCTGCAGGCTCCGTCGTCAGATGCATCCCTGCTCAGTGTTCCTCCATGATCCCTGTGTTGGTGCCTCAGCAGCGGGGTGGCGTACCCTACGCTGTGTATCTGCAGACCTCCTCCTCTTCCAGGCCGAACCCTCTGGCCAGGCCGCAGCCGAGCAGCTTCGCCGTTCGCTCGATGACCTTTGAGGATAAGACTGGGCAGAGCCCGACAGGCCAGAGTGCAGCCGGGAGCCAGCTGGCCGTCAGGGTGTCCGACGTCAGTCCCGTCGCACTGAAACGACTGCGTTCAGATTCAGCCTCAGAGAGCAGCCCCTCCAAAGCCAAGAGGACCGACCCCAACTTAAAGGTAAAAAAAAAGAAATACACTGTTTAAGTATTTACATCCACATGGTTCAATTAAATATCATTTTGAGTGAAGACTGGGAAGTTGTTCCAACCTAAAACACTTCAAAGTGTTCGTGTTACAAACAGTACATCTCACCCTCTGCAGGAATCCCCTCCGAAGCTGGTGGAGATCATGCACCCCCGCCTGAAGGCCCATCGCAGCGCTCAGCTCCCAAACAGGCCCTCGCCTCGTGCTCTCCATCTTGACCCAGAGTTTGTCAACACCCCTGGCAGCGCTGTGGCCAATCAGACACTGGAGCAGAGCTTGGAGACCCTCCTCGAGAGGGAGGACAAGATGGCGAACTCCGACAGCGAGGCAGGACTAACGCCGGTCCGAGCCGTTCCCCTGACGCCAGGACAGCTCCACACCGAGGTGAGACGCATGAACACTTGACTTCAGTTAGCACCAGAAAGACTTTTATGACCCGAGACATTTGTAGTGTTTTAACTATTTATTTCTCTGCCCCTCCAGACTTTAGTACCGGCCGGATACTTGATCCCAATCTCCCAGCAGTCCCTCATCGGATACAAGGAAATACAAGGTTTAGGGAAAGAAAGCAACAAGGCCTCAACTCCAACGTACAACATCTACCAAACACCGACCGCAGGTAAATATGGTGAGAAATGTAATAAATCGTTGATTCGAGATTAGAGGATTCACCTAGATTTTGCCTTTTGTTCAAACCTTTATAATAAAGGTTATTCAACAATGTTTTAACACAATAAGGAAAATATTCCTTATAAAGTTGTATAAACCAATGATAAATAGCAAATTCTTGCAATAGATTAAAAGAATTATGGAATGTTTTAATGGAATTAATTCAGAATGAAAATTTTAGTTGAATAACTGCACGGTGAGAAAAGATTAGACCATTTTATTTTCCTCTCAACAGGCTCCAGACCTTCCCCAGCCCTGGAGATCACACCCACCAGCGTTCGTCTTCAGAAACCCACTACCTCCGCCTCGCCACAGGCCGCCCAGCAGACCCACCGCCTGCACAGCCCCAGCCCCGCCATCCTCAACTTCACCCTGCAGAATCTGGGTCTGATCTCAGGTTCCAGCGCAGGACACGGCTTCGCTGCCCCCCAGACTCCAGAGAGCGCCAACGCCCTGGCGAGCCCGCTGCCGACCCCGCTGGCTCTGCAGCAGAGAGGCATGGTCTTCATCAGGCCTGTGTCGCCTGCACCCATCCAGCAGTCTGCAGCTGGAGCAGCACACCCAGTGGCTCTGATCAGTGTGCAGCAGGTAAAGAAAAAATTACAAACATAAAAATGGGACCCTTCATTGCTTTTACAAGTCACTAGAGTTCCACTCAGCCTGTGAAAACCGCTGCACAATGTTAAAACTCTGACAAGCCTGAGAGAAATCTGATTTTTCTTGACAAAAGTAAAAAGAGAGTTGATCAACAATCCTTCCTGCAACATTTCAGACTGCTCTGTTCTCAGAAAAATGATGTAAATTAACTGTTTTATTTTGTGGACATGTTTTTAATGAAAGTTATTGATAACTGCTAAACTCATGGGACTAATGCACTTCCTGCAACTGCTTCATATTAAAAGTCATCCCTTGTTTGACCGGTTAAATGCTTTTAATGTGAAGTTGTGGGGGATGTTTGGTTTGAATTAGTGCCACTGGCGTTATTCACAAGTTTTCTTCTGTTTCTTTGAGAAAGAAGTTCAAACGTTTTATTTTTTATTGATCTGCTTGAACTTCGAGTCAAGATTAAATACTAACCGAGTCTCGTCTTCTTTTCCAGCCTCTGATGACGACCCCCAAGGGGGCAGAACTCCCCCAGCACAGCTTCTTCCACACGCCGGTCCCCCTCTCCCCTCTGGCTGCTATGACAACCACCGGTGGACAACTCGCCACCAAAACTGTTTACATCCCTCAGAGGAAGCTGGACGTCACCACTGAGGACTCCTGAAGGGAAAAACCCTGTGACGTGTGTGTTTAAATGATGTGTGTGTGTTTGTGTTTCGGGTGGGTGTGTTTTATACTTTTTTTTGTCGGTTTAGCATCTTCCAGTATTCATTACCTCTGAACATTTCACAGCAGCCTTACTGCCTCCGTTCACAGCCAGCTGCCGTGCAGACGCCGGCTGAGGCCCAGAGGACACGACGTGGAACTTAGATTTCCAGACAGAAACTCATGAACACTATTGTCATGCTCATTATGATGCTGGTAGAAACTGTGTAACGAGGACTCAACTTCCATTATCAAAAGGAGAGAAGTTATTCTTTTGTATTTTTTTTGTATTTGTTTGTTTGTTTTTTTACTTCTGCAAATGTGCGTGATGTGAATGCAGATTTTTCTTCTTTCTAAATTACTGAGAGTAGTTAAAGTCACATCGATATTATTAAAGACCAACACAGGTGTTCGACCGACGAGTTTGATCAAAACGTTGATTGGTCGTTTTGCTGAACCGAGCGAGATGAACTTTTGCACATATGTACATGTAAAAACTGTTACCCTGTTAAAAAATGGAATTGTTAAAAAATATGTGAATATTTCTGATTCATTCGAAGACTAATCAGACATTTTGATAAGTTTAATTTATAAGGAAGTCGTCTTCATCCTTGATGTCCTGCTAAATGTAAAATGTAACAGAAATTCTAATACATTTTTTAAGAACGTCACGTGATGTTTGTGTGTGTGTTTTTGTCTACAGTGACACATCTATTTTATTGTCATTAGTAAAGACATGTGGAACAACTGATAACTATATGTTTTACAAATGAATCTGCTGATTATTCAGTTGTTTAGTTTACATGAGAAAATAGTGAAATATTCTGTTCTAAACGCTCGAGGTGACGACTTCAAATGGATGTTTTGTCTCACCAGCAGGTCAGAATCCAAAGATACAGTCACATCAATGATATAAAACTGAGAAAAGCAGAAAATGCCTTTAATTGAGAAAAAGGACCATCAGTCCAATAATCCTTTTGTCCCCGTAGTCATCGTCTTTAAAGAAAACTTTTCATTTGGCGCCATCAGCTGGTCAAAATTCCAAACTGGATTCAGTTTTGTCAGTTCTGCTTTGACAGAAATGCTAATATGCTAAACCACAGCATGTTAGCATGCTGATGTGACAAACATCTGTAGCAGCTGTTAGTATTTTTATAATAATCATACACCAGATCAAGTCAGGTCAGATTTTATTTATTCAGCACCAAATCAC
>JAPZDY010000001.1:22867750-22877827 GCA_029783645.1 Ctenochaetus hawaiiensis | reverse complement strand
GACAAGTGCGGCCTATATATGTACAAAATCTTTTTTCTTTTTAAATTTAGTGGGTGCAGCTTATATTCAGGTGCGCTCAATAATCTGGAAATTACGGTATATTTTTTACACTTTATTAAAGTGTCACTTTTCATTATGATTAGTGTTTTCTCAGCTACTGATTTAACATTTAACATTAATTAAAATCACTTCAGGCCTTTGACCGTTGTAAAAGATGCTGCCCTGTGTTGTCTAAACTAAATGCCTACCACTGTGTTCATTGCTTTTATGACTCTTTTTACTATATTTGAATCAAAACTGGTAATTGATAAGAGCCAGAATCAATCAGCAGTGAAATTGGAACTGTGGCTGAATCAAAAAACAAAATCAAGCAGTCTCCTTTCAGTCTTTCTGCCATGCTCTTGTTGTGTTCTTCATTACAAAAACTCACAGATGACAGACAATGTTCCACATTTGAGAACAAAAACAGTTTTCTTCTTTGAAAATTAAGCCAATTTGTTCTTTTTTCACTTTGCTTGTTCTGCTTTTCTTTAAAAAAAAAGTGCCAGATTTCTCTGCTGCTTTAATATCTGGGGTTCTCATTTATTCACATCACAGAAAGTCTCAGATTTAAATGTTACTGTGCAAATTCAACAAGGACTTTCATGTGAACTGGAAAAAAAAACATTTGAATATCATTTACAACATTAGCACATGCAGTATTATGATGAGGAGCCCTGAAGCTGCTATTAATCACACTGATAACACATTTATACAATGAATGCTAAAATTAGGCTTGTGGTTCTTTGACCTAAAAATACTTGCAGGTCAGAAAACTACACAAGTCAGCCAGTATGTGAAACTTAACTAAACCCAGGACGACTGGATCGATGCCATTTAGAGTGATTGGTTACATGTGTCATATAAAAGCGAATAGCAGTGAGAGAAGGATAAATCAGCATGGAGGAGACAGGAGGAGGGAAGGAGGAGTGCTCTCTGATGTCTGTAGGAGGATATTCACTTTGACTGAGCACACTTGGCTCCGTGGCCTTTTGGAAAAACACACAAGCAAACGGGGTCAAAGTTTAGCCCGAGCCCGCTTCTTCAAATGTGACACTCAACTCGCAGCAGATAAGAAGGTCGCCGTCTATGTCACCCTCTGGCTCGCCGAGCTCTTTAAGGAAGCCACATAATCGTTGTGATTGATTGCAACACTTCCTTGGGTTTTTTTTTTTTTTCTTAAAAAAACCTCATGAGTCTTCAAGTCGTCCAAAAACAGTCCAAAGCTGCTGGCGGCGCGGCCAAAAAGCTGTCGGGCTAAAGAGCTCTTATCATACATTATAGTATTTGTTACATTTAAACCCTGCTATCCATCACTATCGCCGATAACTCCATGTACACCTCTAATGCATTAGTAAGACCTTTCCTAAAGGAGCACATTGCAGGGCTGCTATCTTATATAACCCGTATCTTTCCACTCTGAGGGCATAAGCAGCCCTCTGTCAACCGTCCACATCGACTCGCCGAGCACTTCCACTTACAGCTTGTAAAATTTCAGACTTGTGCGCTGAGGTCAGCCCTTCTAAAGTGTTTTTAAAAAGTTCTTTTTTTAAGAAGAAAGCTCTGAGTTCAAGCAAACTTGATGTAATTTATAGATGATATGACATAAAAATTAAATTGATTTCTTTCCAAAAAGCAAACCATAATATCTAAATCGTGCATTTTCTTGATTAAACAGTTCTCAGTATTTTATATTTTCACTATGATGAGTAAATACAGACACCTGAACATCACACCTGTGTTTTTTTTCAAAATCATGGGCATTGACATGTTGCCACGATGGCCTCCATTCTTTTTAAGAGATGTTGAACTGCTGCAGGGATTAACTCCCATTCAGCCCCGACAGCACTGGTGAAGTCAGCCACTTACGTTGGCTGAAAAAGTCTTGGCTCGGTTTCTGCGTTCCAGTTCTTCCCAAAGGTGTCTGATGGGGTTGTGGTCAAGGCTGTGAGCGGGCCAGTTTAGTTTCTCTGAATCAAACTGGAAAACCACCTCTTTATCGAACTGACTTCGTGCACAGGGACAATATTGTGTCAAGAGAAATGACCTGTTCTGAATTATTAAAGTTTGAAGAGCATTGTTATCTAAAATAAGAGGAAGCATTTCCATTATCTGGTCATTTTTAACCAGGAAAGGTCTTCTGAAGGCGGACACACTTTATACTTGGGCATCATGTTTGGTGAAAATAAATCCCTCAGAGCACAATTTGAATAAAAATTAAAATTTACTCAATTAAACATATCCTTTAGTGTTTGCTGAGTCCATTTTGGGTTGATTTTTGGGCAATTTTTGTCATTTTATTTTGCTAATTTATTGGTCTGCCTCCACAGAAAAGCAAGAGTGAGTGTTTAGCAGGTTCATGCAGTCGTACAAGAAGCAAATCCACAGAAAGAGGCAGCCCGGATAAAGAGCGTGCGGGTCCAAACATCCACCCAAAAGTCAAATAAAAAATTGTTTATCTCTATAAACACAGATAATACTTGACCCAGATTCCTCCCATTTGTCATGCTGAGATCTTCTAGGACATGTGGACCGTCGCAAAGTTTCAGAAATACTTCAGCATTTCTAATTTCTAATAATAAAAACTCTGTCGTGTTATATAATATATATCAAGCCTAAACCTGGCAGGGTTAATGGGGTCAATGACCTCTGAAATGCTCACTCGTCTAAGGCAGAAATGTGTCATTCAAGTCCAGTCCGGGTCTCTGTCCATTTCATACCTGCCGCCACCTGCTGCAGAGAGATTAGCCTCCAGCTCCTCCCTCTCTCTCCTTCCTGCTCATTCATTGTTAATGGAGTCGTCCCGCTAATGATTTTTCATCAATAAGGCTGCCAGCGGGGACAGAGCCAGCTAAAACCTCCGGGGTCAGAGGGGAAATGTGAAAATAGACTGCTAATCAACTAAAGCTGCTTGTCCATACATGACAAAAAGGGATCAAGACTCGCAGGCCATCAGGAACACAAAGCTCAATTCAACCAGTGATTTTTTTTCATCTGTGTGCGACTGCAAAGACTAACAGAGTTCATTCAGTGTAACTTCACGGTTTCTCAAAGCACATTCACCACATAACATCATTCATTTCTGATTATGTGCAATAAAGGACAGGTTTTTATTGTTATAATCACATCTGAGATTTGTGCTAACTTCTTTACACACAGTATACTGCAGCTGTTCAAAGGTTACCACTTTAATGGATGTGAACTGCAGGTCATGGATACTAGAAATGCTGTTTGCTTGTGACTTTGTGTCTTTAATCTTGTGAGTTTGACAATTTTCTGTACGAAACAGCAACTTAAGGACGGATTTTGGAAACAAAGCCGTAGTGTTTTCAGATAAAGGAAACTGCTTGATGGTATAAATGTCTGGAAATCCTACTTTTGCCCTGATATCACAATTTTACTACTAATTATTTTTGCTTTAAGTGCAAATGAATCAATAAGCTGATTCAGAGATCATGAATCCACAATTTTTGAAAGAAAAATGGCCAAACATTTCTCGCTCCAGCTTTTCAAATGTGAGAATTTGAAGATTTTTTTTGGCAGACGAATCGATGACAAAATAATTTGAGCATTTTCATTGTTTGATAAATATCACAATGCAGATGTTCAGTTCTAAAAAGTTTCTTTGTCACTTTAATCTGATAGAAGACTATTTCTATACAAAACACAGCATCGATGATCAGAACTGAAGTCACAGCAGCTGTAAATGGACCTCTGCACTTCAACACCTCACTGTCGAACTTCACAACAAAGACTGTCAGAGGAAATTTCATGTTTGTGTCCTAAAAGACTCGTACAGATTAAGATAATCACAGCTGAACCGGAGACAAAATAGCTACTGTTCCTCCACTGAGCTCGCGCTCTCTTTATTGCTCTTTCAGGAGAAACATCAAAACACAATGCACCCCATTTCCTCTGTCTATAACCTCTGCATCAGTTCCCCTCCCCCCTCCAATATACTCACACACACACACACACACACGAACCCGCCGCTCACTCATCCACGGTGCAATACCATTTCTGTGAGAGGAGCAGAGAGAGCGCCTCTCTTATCTTCTGCATTTCAGCTGTCTGCGCTAATTCAATAAACTTCAGAGGAACAAAATGAACACAGGAATAGGAGGAGGGTTGTGCTGGTGGAGGTGGGGGTGGGGGTGCACGAGGGAGTAGAGAAAGAGGCAAAGGTGGGAGACGAGAACAAGCAAACAGGAAAACCCAACAATAAAAAAAAAAAAAAAGGGGCAAAAGCTTGTAACAGAACGTGAATGCAGAGTGATGCAAATTCACAGAAGGAAGGAAAAAAATTAAAGAAACATCAATTTGCTGCAAAAAAAAATCAAATAAGAAGCGATTTTAAAGAATGTGAATATGGCCTTTTGCCTCAATGCCGCCCTCCCCCCTTTACTCCATTTGTTCAGGCAGGGTGCATCCTCCTCATCGCTCCCATTAATGGCAGAGTAAGGCACACAAAGCCAACGTTGGAATATCAGCACTGGAGAAACCTTCCGGCACTGCGCTGGGAAATAAATTGCTTCTGCTAATGCCCCTTTCATTATGGCACAGCCCTTAATTGTGCTGCTGACAGTCTGCCTGGCTGCAGGGCTGATGGGAGGAAGGCTGAGGAGATGTGGCCCCTGGGGCCAAACACCAACCAGCAGACTGCTGGGAGAATGAACTGGAGGAGGAGTGTTCACCTGGACGGGCAAAACTCGCTCACAACAGAGAAGGTGCACACATAAAAAAGGAAGAAAGAATGAAAAAGGGACAGTTTCACCTCATGGCATTGAGTCAAGCAAAAGGCTATCAGACATGTTTTTAACTTAACATTTAAATGCTTCTGTAGCACTTTTTTAGGCAAATTTTTAGCATCCAGGTGAAGATATGTGACGATCCAGTAAAGGGCTTGAATATCAAAAATAAAAGTACATGTCAAAACTGAAACAGCTAAAATGATGAAAACCAACTGATAATCCTTCACATTTCTTTTTCATTTAGGTCAGTCAAAATCCTTGAGACTGCTTCAGTTGGAAAGACTGATTTTTAGGTTTTTTTGATACAAGTGCTCATTTACACTGAGACTGACAGTAGTTCAACACTGTTCTGTCTCTGATTTATCACAAGAGAAATCATATTACTTCAGATTTCTGAAGGTGGGTTTCATTTCTTTCAATCTCTAAACACCTTAAAGAAAAGCAAAAGTATGTCTCCTCGTTACATGCGTTTAAAAAAAAACTCAGATTGGCCAGAGAGTCAAACTAAACACACTCTGAACTGAACTGCATAAAATGAAGGACCTTTCACGTTGAGAGGTTGCAGGCTCGTGCAGCTCTGCCTCCGTTTCGTGTCTCGCAGGAAGTGACATCATCAGGGAGATCGTGCCCTGCAACGCCAGGCTCTCAAAGCCCGAAATCTCAGAGACATCAAAAGGCCTTCAATCTGAAAAAAACAGCAGACCTGTTCAATGTCAACTGTCACTTAACTCCCCCCTTTACCACCACCAACTCCTCCACCACCACCACCACCGTCCCGCCGGGCTCCAGCAGCAGGTCAGGGGTGGAGAGGGAACTTAATCAAGGGTTCTCCTGTTACAAAAGGCCCTCCACTCCTGCCGGCGAGCAGCGGCAGCCTGACAGAAACAAAAGGCCACAAAATGGGACTGGCTCTTTGTTCTCACGAGAGCCGGAGCCTGACTGCCGCTGCACCTCCACAAAATGTTCGGGAGGAAAAACAGAAAAGGGGACGACGAGGTGAGAAGTAAACATGAGGCTGCACTATTATCTGTAATCGCTTTTCTTTTTTTTTTTTAATGCGATTGATTAATAATCACAGATTCCCACTCTACTGAGGTGCATTCACTTCCCAAAAAGTCCCATTGTGGCGAATCAATGGGCTGATAGTCGGACTGAATTGCTATTTTGTTTTCGCTTCTTTATTCAGCCCGATGTTGTGTTTATGTTTGCCGTTTTCTGTCGATTCGAGAGTAATTATTTCAGTAAGTCAGCCCACAATAGTCTGAATAGCTTTCACTTTTTTCACTTCCAGCGCTGCAGCAGGAAGACAACATTGCGTCCTTTATCTCATCTAAAAAGCAAAACTGTATGAAATAATCAAAGGCATGCTTGGAGATTGAAGGGACTCCATTAGGGCTGAAACGATTCCTGAGGAAACTCGAGTAACTTGATAACTGAAAACCTTCACCAATGCAGATTCTTGGCATCAAAGCTTCCTTTAATCAACGTAACTGTACAAAGCGCACTGTGATGATTAATACTGTCACACAGTGGGTTTAGGCTGTGGACAGGTGACGTGAAGAGGAGGGGATCCGATGGCGAAATGAGGGAAGAGAGATGAAATAACTAGACTGAAAGAGAAAAAACAGGCCAGAGAAAAAAAAGCAGGAGGTGTCCAAAGTTTGTGACGATTTCCAGCCGAAACAAACTGAAAACTCTAAACACGTCTGTCGTCAAACCAAAATTAGCATCTCAGCATAAAGCGTCCAGTCTAACGTTAACATGCAGCCAGTCAACAGGGCAAATCTGACTCAAGAGCATGATAACAACATCTAACACAGCTCAAATCACTATTAATGCTGGTTAAGATGAACAAGAGGAAAAGACGTAATGAATTTGTGTGAGTGCTTGTTTAAACCTTCCTGACTGTCTGTGTTTACCTCCTTTAAATGCACAAAACCAGCATTTTTATTATGACACATAATGCATTTAGGTGTGTCTTGATGGAAAAGATCATTTAATGCAATTTAAGTAATCAAAATTATGATTTTTCTTAAAAGAAACCAAATAGATGTTTCATTTAAAAGTCCTGTTTTCTGTTTTTGTATATTTACTATTGCTCTTTAATAAAGCAAAAGTATTTCTTTTTCTGATAACAAAACACTCGATTATTTAAATGGTTAACAGGCGCAGCGCTGGTCTCCAAAACAAAATGACCAGTCAGAAGCATCTGATCCAAACAAAGAACAGAGAAACCTCACAAAAATAGTACCAACGGAAAATCAACAGGAGCAACAAGCAACACAAACAAAAACAAAAGAGAACAAAATCCTGAACAGGTTTTAGTTTCTGAAAGTGGATCATGATGCGTCATCTGGAGACATTATTTCATTACAAACCATACGACCACAAACAAAAACAGACGGACAGAGATTAAACTTCAGGTTGTAGCTGAACCACAGAATAATAAATTATTGTAACAATTACAGTAAAAACAGCAAAATATAAAAACCTTTTGACTTTTGGATGCTTTTACTGTTAGAGAGACAGTAAAAACAAATGTTTGGCCTCAAAGTTGTGTTTTTAAAAACAGACAAATGCTGGTTATAAACAGCTGTGACGACAATATTCAGCAGAGTTTCATCCTCCTGAACGACTGGTTCAACAGGAAAACATGAAGCAAACACTGATCCACCGAAAAACATTTAGTTCTTCTTTGTTTGTGTTTTATTTAATATCTGTTACCTCAAACTAACACTGGAGGAGAAGAGGAAGAAAAAAACTGTGACACGTCTGATGTGTAAAACGGTAAATTAGACGACACTTGGATTTACTGAAATGTCCACATCAGTTTGAAAGTCACACATTTTTCCACAATTAAATTGCCAATTATCAGAGTATTTTCCTCTTCAAAGAAACCCCCGCTGCTGAAGGGTTTGCGTAAACACGGTTTAACTTGTTTATCCACAACAAGATGCAGGGAAGAGACACAGAGGGTCTCTTCTGGGACAGTCCATTTGGTGTTGGAAATGGAGTCACATGAGCGGTAAAGCCACTATTACCAACACAGAGATGAAAATGTCCTGTTTAATTACCATCCGAGCACCTCGACCGGCTCAGTCTGTCACGTGAGTCGACATGCTGAGCATCCTCCCTCCTCCTCCGGATACACAAACTCATTAATGAAGGCTGCAGAGAATGTTGGATTTCACTGTTTGCTCACAGAGCAGCATCAGCTGTGAAACCACGGGCCGATTCCCTCGCCGTGCAGAAACACATCCTATAAAAATCTGACTTCTAAACTATTTCCTCGACTGCGTTTACGACACTGTTCCGCTACACAAAGAGGAGGAAATACAGCGCATGAAAAATTCTCAAGGAGTTCATTAATAAAAACGAGGACGGGGGTTTTTTTTAAAATGAACGTGTGAAGGCCGTGTTCTGCGCCGTTTCCTCACCAGCTCGTGTCAGAATATCCACGTGTATGGATGCAGGCGGCGGCGGCGTCATTAAATGATTCATACTTACGAGCTCCTCAATTATTCAGAGGGCGGGAATAATTAACAAGGCATCTGGAGGAGAAGGAGTTTGTTAAATGTGGAATATTTTTTAGTCAAGTAGAGGAGAGGGGGTTAAAGAATCTAATATTTCCCGGCATTAAAATGTATTAAGTTCAGGTGCTGTGAATATTTTTTTATAAAAGAGTAAATAAAGGCTTAAAAAGGGGAAAGAAGAAGAACATTTTAACACTGTGAGTGCTTTTAATTATGCTAACTTATGCTTCCTCGCGTCCCCTCTCTTCTCCTGTGACCCAGAAATCGTTACCCCTCCGCCATCATGGAGGATCTTCAAATCCTTTAAACACACCTCAAGGAAACAAGGAGCTAGGAGAGAGGAGGCTTCTGGAGGAGACACAGGTGTCTCCTTTGTGTCATGTCTCCTCCATCCTCACAAGGAGGAGCTGAGACTCGAGGAAGAGACTCATAAGCACCTTTATGTTCTACGAAGCCTCAACATGTTTCAGGATGCAGCGTTTGTTTACAAGAGACGCCACTGCAACACAGAAAACACTCACTTCTGATTGGCTAAGTGTTCAAATTGTCCCAGTCGACAATTTTTACATCTTTCTGAGTCAAGTAACCACAAGAATGGTTCTTTCTCTTTATGCAACCTTCATCTGATATAGAAACTAATATACAAGGCAGAAGAACAGGCTCTACTGTGCATCATTTATCTGTTTGAACATCCGAGTGTAGCAGTTTATCTTCCTCAAACCACTTATGCTTTATGATTAATAACAGATTCTGGGTCAAAACTTTCATCATACTTTTAAATCCTCCTTAATCGGGATCCACTTGAGGATTTGTCTTGTTCAGACCTCCTGTTTCATGCTGAAACTTTGTCTTTAGTATAAATTATTTACTTATTTTTCAGTTAGATTTAAAACAGAAATTTGCTCCTTGTGATTTATTTTTTAAGCAAAGTCCAAAAGCAGTTGCTTTGTGATAAGACAAAATTAAGCCCAGATGCATTGAAAAAAAAGGCTTCTTTTGTGTGTTTTATTAGGTTTTTTGTGGGAAAAAAATTTCTGTTTGTCCTGTTAACAGGTTTGAATAACTAAACTAAGGAATTACATCAGTTCCCACATCCAAGCTCTGTAAGAAACATCACATTCAGATTTCACAGTCACTGCACGTGATATCTGCAGGTTTTACAAAGATGGATTCTCTTTGTTTCAACACGCAGTCGAAACGTGAAATGAACTTCAAATTGATTTAAAACCTGAAAGCTGGTGGCAAAAAGCGGGCAGACTGTGAAACTAAACTCAACCGAACGCTGAAACAGCTCCTAACTCAGCAGAGTCTCACTTTTGGTGCTATTCACAAAAAACACCAACCTGGTGGACCCGGTCGCTCCCCCCAGTTTGTCTCCCAGCGTCCCTGACAGCACCAGCTTCCTCCACTGACTCTGTTTTGTTGGCTTGCACGGAGTGCACAACCAGTGGAAATCAAATAAATTAACACTCTAAAGGCGTTAATGGTGTAATGCAGTTAAGTCATTGAGTGAGAAATGCCAACACATCTGCGATCAAGATCAACCGCACACAACACCATCTCCTCACAATCCAATGTTGTGCACTTGAATAACTGCACATTATTTAGAGTTTGGATCGTTTTCCTTCCTCCAAAGCCTCAAGCAGCCATTGTCTTCTGTTTAAGAAACAACTACGGTACGTAAAAACCTCCAACATATGATATTTCACCCAAGTTGTTGTCTGAAAGGCTGAATAACTTTTTTTCTTATAAAG
>JAPZDY010000001.1:22856634-22867579 GCA_029783645.1 Ctenochaetus hawaiiensis | reverse complement strand
TATAAAGTAAAAATGTATTTTTTCTCTTTTCAGCTTCTTAAATGTGAGAATTTGCTGATATTTTGTTTCCATCACTGTAAATTATTTATGTTCTGCTTTGTTTAGGCTGCAGGTAAATCTGATACGTTTCTCCTATCAGATCTTTAAGACAGACTGTCTACACTGTAATTTACAAGTGATTTGTATCTGTGTGTCCTGATCAGCACGGTTTGCTGTGATACGACAAAGACGTCAGTTAGCAAATGCTGCTTGTTACAGGTGATGCAAAAAAAAACCCAGAAAGAAATCGGATTTTAACAGCCAGAGCAGCAACACTGAGACACAACTGACTTAAAATGTGCCATTGATCCGTTTTACAAAAACTGCATTTTTTTCCTCTCAAGATGATCTAAAATCAATCCGGACACAATCTGGAAATATGAAAAAAACGGATCTGAACCTTTGGCCTTTGATGTGTTTGCAGATAAAACAGACAATCTGAAAGTGTGATGGCCTTTTAGAAAAATTTCTTTCATTTTTTTAAAAAAATCAAAAAACTATAAATAGCTTCATCAATAATAAAATAATCACTAGTTGTAGTCCTACTATAAGTTTTGAAAATGCAGCTGCAGGAAATTAAATGTTCAAAGCAATGATGTGCATCCAAATAATGGAGAGACTGAGCCTTTTTCTGGACTTTTTAAGTCCTAAAAGACATATTGAGACTATTTAAAAGGACCCTGCAGTCTGGAGTCCTTTCAGCTTCACCTCTCTGTCCGTTTGTCTGTCTGTGTTTTTTGTCGGGCCTTCATCCTGGCCCAGATCCTGCTCAAATTGGATTTGAAGCCATTAGCGTCCCAACTCGAAGCATATGTTCCAAGTTGCTGAGCATTTTCATTTCATGGGATGACGATGAGAGGGCTGAGGAAAGAACGTTTAAAAAGAAAAAAAAGCGCAGACGGCGTAGAAAAATAAACCAGACGCAAACAGGACTGGACTGAGTCTGTCGCTCACTCACAGACAGAGAAAGACGTCCCATGCTCCAGATAAAGCCCACTTTGACTCCAAGGTCACGTTCCTGAGCATTAGCCTGTAACTGCCACTGTTAGTGTGTGTGAGTGTGTGTGTGTGAGTGTGTGTGTGTGTGAGTGTGTGTTCATGCTCTACATGCATGTTTTCATACGCAGTTTGGAGAGCGATACCTTCAACGCCGCACAAAAAGGCGCTGCTGTGCTCCATCACAGAAATCTAAATATTCTGTCTGGGGGGGAAAAAACATTAGAGCTGGAATCATATTTCAAAAGGCAGGCAACCCCCTCACTTGAGCGTTTTTTCCTCTTTCTCCCCCCCCCTCGTCTCTTTGCTTTCAGAGAAGCAACAACTTTATTTATGTCCGAGTGCTGTGGATGCAGTGAGTGAGAACCCCCAAGCAAGTCGGATCATTATCTCCCAAATCTAAACAAGCCTTTACTTTCCCAGAACAGAGCCAGTATTCTATAAGCACTTAAACATAGTAGTGGGGGGATGGGCTTATAGGAGTGTGTTCGTGTGTGTGTGTGCGTGTGTGTTGGATCCCGGGGTTCCCAGTCTGATTTTAAGAATGGCAGACTAAAACACTGCAGGCTCTGTGGAAGCCAGGAAACAGCCTAATGTATTTATCCAAACACATATCTGCTGAGAGGCCCCACGGCTTTAACACATTCCCTTCCTACAGGGGCTTCACCTCCACACAACTACCACAGTAAAAGAGGATAAAAAACCAGCGGGACTGTACAATATGGCCACCAAACGATGGTGCAGATTATTTAAGATAAACAGCGCGATGATTTGTTCTAAGTTTAGCAGCATTTCAGCACCTTAAACGCACCGTTTCTGTTTCCTTTTTGGTGCCTGCGTTTCTCAGATCAGCAGGAGCTGGATCTTGTTTTCACATCCTGCTGTCTGACTCACCCCCCCTTTTTTTTTTACTAAATACCACCAATAAACAGCTACTTTTTTTTTTACAAGCCAAACATCATTCACAATCTGTTGTTTTTCGTCGTCTGGAATAACACTAAACTGTGTCCAGATGACGGATTACGATCCTCTTTTAGAAACTTCAGTGTTTTTAGGAATTTTCCTCCTAAACATAAGGCGAATCAAATCTTTACTCATTTTGTTTCTATCTCCATTTTCCTACTAAGAGGTTGCTGCTTTAACAAATAAACTTTGTTACGATCAACTGCAAAATAGAAGAGATGCAAAGATTTTAAAGGAAACCGAAGACAAAACTCGACAACATCAATCACAGGTACATCAAATAATCTAAAATTAAGCAGTAAAATTTCAACAAAAGGGAACCTTTTTAAGGTCACTTTGTCATTTAAATCGTTTTTACTGTCTCTTATTTGCCTCATCAAACAGGGAAATTTGAGGGAGCCTCCTAAAACACCAAAGTGGAAACTGCTCTGGTGAATCCTCTGCTGCCTGGCAAGTGTTGACCTTGATTCATATTGAAGCATTTGACCTGATTTATTGCCGTCTTTGTCAACCATTAAAACGGTCTGACGTAACACAAACTGCTAGGTGACCTCGTCTCATTTTCCACATTCATCGACCCCGGTTGTGCTGGCAGTGCTGCTCACAGCTGAGAAGTCCCAAAACAACACAGTGACACAATAATGTGATCACTGCCAGAGACACGAGGAAGGTGATGGTCCCGTTTAGCCTTTTACGCAATCCCACTATTTAACCGCCTTCCTAAAATAACCCTGTTTATATTCACATACTCTCCTAAAAGTGACGGAGCCACTGGTTGACTTCAGCTCTTCAGACAGCTTTCACACTGATGCCCAAATCTTAATCTAACTCTGTTTTTAATCAGACATTAGTAACCCTAACCCTTAATGATTTCCATTAAGGTCAATTACCAAGAAAAACCCAATCTATGACTCTGATTCTGCTCAGTTTAACTCAGTCTTATTCTCATCACAGCTGGATCAAAAACGCCATAATAACGCACCAAGAGAGGCAGTTTTTTAACAAATGTTCTCCTTTTAAATATAGAGATTTATTGGCAAAATATGTTTGTAAACTGCTGGAACAGTGTTTATATGAAGAAACTGACAGGAGTTTTTAATTCATGGTAAAGAAATTTGTTTTTTAACACTCAAGCATCTTTTTTTTAACTTGACAATGAAATGACCAATTTTTCCTTTTTAACAAGAGAAACCATGAAAATACACCTTGAACTTTACTTTGTTTTTACACTAAACTTCTTTATTACATGCAGGTGTTGTTAGCGTCCAGGTGTCTGGAGCCAACGATGTTATTTGTACAAAAAAAACCACCATGATTGTTTCCAAAACCTAACCAAGCACTTTTGGCTCCTGAACCAAACTGTGACTGAAAACTGAAAACAATGAGACATCGAGGTCTGCAGAGAAAGTTGGCTCTGACTTGTGGTTTTCAGACAGGACTTGAACCAGAACTTGAAACGCCACCTGATGACGGGTGTAAATAACCAAGAGGCTGACGTGTGACTCTTCTCCTCCAGGTGTAAAGAGACACACTGTTAATTAAGTGTCAGGACTGGAGGATTGCGGCGTTGTATTTACATAACCTTCGAATCTGTCTGTGACAAACACTTCAGCACTCATATAGTTAGTGCCTGGTGTTAATATGGACTCTGCTTTCTCACATTGTTGCCTGTTGTGTTTGTATTCGACTGTCTAAAACTTAATGTCTGTTTTGGAGCGTGGAATCATCACAGACATGCTCCTCATAATTTTTGCACAATACTTTATTTATCCTTTTATGCCAATAAAATGTCAAAGAGGAGTTGAAAAGCAAAACAGCCCCATCAAACCGCATTTACTCGTCTAGGTGTAAAGTTCAATCAAAGAGCAAAGTGAAGCTTTAATCACTTCCTGTTCCTGCTGCAGGTTTACAGTTTACAAACCGCTCTCGGTGAATATAAAACTGTCTCAGCACATTGTGCCACAACCGACAACCAACAATCAAAGAAGCTGTAATTGGGAGGAGACACAAAGCATGCAAACATGCAGCTCTGTGCTAATATCTGTCCACAGACGAAACACACAGCGCCCTGATGAGTGCGTGCATGGCGAGGGCTGACGGGTCAAAGCTCGCTGACCCACTAATGAGAGCCAGAGAGTAACCGCATCAGACAAGAGCAACGCTAAGTAACTGGTCTGATAAATAAATAAAGAGAGCACCCTAATGCGGACAAAGCGTTCATGCACCGCAATGACAACATGGCACAAACGGTAACGGTCTCAGAGCGACCACAAGGAAGAGAGGCGGGCGTTCAGCAAACGCACAACCAGCAGGAAAAAGAAAAAAACCTCCTGAGGCAGAAAACTTTAAGTCAAATCTGTGTGAAATATGGAAAACATTTGGTTTTGCAGTTTGCGATTGTTTTTATGCAAATGCTGCGTGACTTCAGCGTCCATGACAGAACAGTTCACCTTCAACTTTACAACGCAAACTTTAACAGAAAGTTTCAGGCGTTTCACAAAAACAGCCTGAAACCAAAAACGTTTAAAATATGAAACAAAATATTCAGAAATTAAATGGAAAAAAAATTGGATGAGTGAGTGCTTCAAAGTTACAATTTGGATTAAAAGAAGATGAATTAATTTTGAGAAATAAAAAATATTCTCAATTCTGATTTGGCAGGTTTTCCACAGTGTGTGTCTGAGCTTGTGTGTGTGTGTGTGTGTGTGTGTGCACTTACATGTGGACATGTGGAGGTTGGAAGCGGCTCTGGTTGATGTTGTAGTGTGTGAAGGCCTGTGTGGGGTTGGAGCTGTACTCGTCCACCGTGATGGTCACTTTGCCATGAGCCATCCTTCCGCCGTTTGGACATGAGACGCCGTTCGTTCACCGGGATTCAGCAGCGAGCCGTGCGGCGGTCATCCTTCAGAGCCGCTCAAGAAGCCCAGGAAGTCCCCCAGCAGCAGCAGCGGCAGCGATCCAGCCGACCAACTCGACCACGACACACTGCAGTCTGCACCGTCAGGAGCAAAGACACACACACACACACACAGATAGATCAGCTGCTTTTAGGCACACACCAGCTTGTGACAACACCAACAGGGAGGTTTTTTACAAAAAGAAGAAAGTAAAAACCTCTGTGAGTAAATTTACACACGTTTTTTTACTGTGCAAAAAATAAAATGCCAAGCAAAAAACAGGTGGCTTGAAGAGCTGAAACGACTGTGAGCTGAAGCAAACAAAGTGAGGTGATCTTTTCCTGATCATTTATAATCACAGCGTTCATACATTTTTATATCCACGCTGTACGTTGCAATTACGCTTTCCTTGTCCGGTCCACGAACAGAAACAGAAACGCTTTCTGCTGCATCATAATTTAAATTTGGGAGAAATAATTTCCTGAAACAGCTCATCAAAACATCTTTATATTAAAAAAAAAAATACAGTGAAGCAACTTGAACATAATTAGCAGATTTAATCCACATTTTTCAAACAATTCGGCATCTCGCTGAGAGAATAAAAATTCAAACTGAACACTGGATGGTTAAGGCAGCATTTTCCAATCTGAAAGACATGTTTTTGATTGTTGCTCTGCTGCTCGGCACCGACTCGGTTTTAATATAAACTAATATATTCAGATGTAAAAGTTACTGCAGGGATGGCCTCTAAGGAATTAGGCTGTTGAAAATAATCCAAGGAAAAAGCTGCATTCGGTCATCACAATAAGACAAGAAATAATTCACAATGCATGAACGAAACACGTCTGAGTTTCTGCTGAAAATTCACCCCCGAAAAACACACAGACAAAAAAAAACAAAAGTTCTGCTTTTGTTATTCCAGGCCTGTTGCTCTAATTCTGAAATGAACCAGCAGGAGGAATTAATCTGCCAGCTGAGCCGCTCTGGTATCTTCAACATGAGCATAACCGTACAATGAAAGCTGAAATCTGATGCAAAAACACACTTCAACTCCTTAAACTCTGGATGGAAAAAAGCAGCCAAAACGTCTCAGAAACAAGTGCAGTTGTGCATCTTCAGAGCTCACTCACCGGCTTCGCTGTGCGTCTCCTCGCACCCTGAGCCTCCCTCCTGTCTGACCTCCCTGACTGACAGTAAAGTGGCCGCCGTGGGCTCGACTGGCTTTTTATACCAGACCTCCTGATGCAGCCAGGAGCACAAGAGTAGGAAGGAAAAAAAGGGGAAAAAATTGCCCTCAATTTAACAAGTCTGTCTTTTTTTTTTGTTTGTGTGGATAATCAGCAGCTTCAGAGTTCACTACAGTTAAATCCTGTGATGCAGTGGTGAGTGAAAAAGCTGTTGAGTATTTCAAATAAAAGAAAAGCTTAGGTAAAAATGTTCTTTCTTCAAAAAGAGATAATTTTTGTTTTCTAGGTCAGCTGGTGCTACTTCCCATTACATGTTCTATGAATTAAAGTCATAAATAGTAATGGCAGCCTACAAAAGAAAAGGTGGGTAAACTTAATTAAAGCACAAGTTGACTGAGTTTAATTAAGCAGCTTCCTTACACACTTAAGTCTTTTTTTAATGCAGAGTTTAAATTACATTATTCCAACTCCAATGAATCCTTGCTTTCTGGCTGCATGAAAAAAAAACATCCTGGGCCTTCAAGAAATAATTTCAGTTCAATTAAAAAAGCTGCACTGTCACATGCATTGCACACACTCCTTCACCTCAGCAGTCATTTCTCCCAAAGCAAATATCTACAACCTGAAGTATCACAACTACTGCTGCTGCTTTTTTTCCTTCTTTTGCAAATGCAGGCCGAAAAACTAAGGACGGGTTTGTGTGCAGCATGCTGCACGGTCTCCTCGCCGCTGTGTGTGTGTGTGTGTGTGTATCTCAATGTGTGTGTGTGTCTGGCTGTTGAAACTCGCCTTGCTCGCCTGTCTGTCTCTACCTTGTGGCTACAGTAGCAGCAACTAGCCGTGTAGCTTAGCCTGCTAAAACCTGCCCTGGCAGTGGATTTTTATTATGCAGGCTGTAGCTTCGCACTGAGCTGCTTTCCCATAACGGCGGTGCACACACACGTTGTCAGTGCTGTCGGTGAATATACACAGAGCACCGACACACACCGTAAAGCTAACTTCGCGAGTAGAAAAAAAAAATCACTCCGGTAGGCAGTGAAGGGGAGGGAGCGGGGGTAAAGGCGAATAAATTGACCCTTTCTGATACCATGCATATAAACACGGTGTGTGTGCTATGCGCCGCTTCGCTGTTAACACTGCCGCTTGCAGAAATGTACACAAAAAAGAAAAGATCCGTGCGATCCTGAACTCTGCTCCGGGAATAATGACTGTTTTTTTTAAAAAAAGAAAGCACCCAAAGGTGGTCAGTGTCACAGCACCGCCGCGCTAACCTCTTGCTCGTCCTCGTAAATGACAAGCCACCTTTTAACCGACGGCTTTGTGTCAAGAATTTCTTTTTTCCTCCCTGTCTCCCTTCTCTCCCCTCCCTCCCTCTCTGGTTCTCAAAGCAAAGCGGAAATGTTGCTCTACCTTCGTCCTGCGGGGTTTTTTAAGTGCGTTTTTTATCTGGCCGGAGAAAGAGTGTCGGGTCGGGGTCGCCCTCTACGCGGCGGTGGAGGCGGCGGCAGCAGCGGCGGCGGTGGAGGGACGCGGGTCCATGCGGCAGCAACAGGGGAGCGGGCAGGTTCGCGAGCGGCTGTCCGGGGGTTGCTGCAGTCTGGGCGGTTAGGGCAGAACCTTCGACCCGGCGGGACCTCGGCTGGCTCCTGTGGAAAGAAACCAGACAAGAGAGCGAGAGGGAGAGGACCGGAGAGGAGGGCGAGAGACACTGACAGACAAGAGGGGAGAGAGAGGGAGCAGACTCGGTCTGACGGAGGGGGAGCCGGAGTGCAGTGAGTCGGAGCTGCCACTGGGGTCAGAGAGCAGAGAGAGAGCAGGAGCGAGCACAACCCCCCGCCACCTCCCGAGCGCGCGCCCTCACCGGCGGGCTCGCGCGCGGAGAGGCGCGAGAGGACGGGGAGGGAGGGGGGCTCGGGGGTGGGGGAGGAGGAGGAGGAGGAGGAGGGGCGTTCGCGCAGTCCCGCGCTAACGCCGTGCTGCGTTCACTTGCTATCGGAAATAACAGAAATATTGAGATATATCGTAAATCTGCAGCGACTTCGCGTAGAAATGTTGACTTTAAGGTGGTGCGGGAGTGGCCTTTGAAAGACATTTTACTTTATCTAGTCAAAATGCTTAATTTTTGATAAAATGATAACACCACCTTCCAACAGTGCATTATAATAAGGCGGATAAAAACAAAATGATTTTAAAGTTTTTCTTAAGTTTTAAATGATTAGAATAATACATTATGGTGCCTTTATGTGATCACTTTAAAAGTGGCTTTCAATTTGTGACTTAAAGTTATTAAAGTCAAAATGTTTATGAACACATATCTTCAGTTTTGTTTTAAAAAGGCACCAATTCCCACCAATAACACACTTTTATAAAAGGGTTCATAATCGGACAACAACATGAATTTTAAATTTTAAATAAAAAGATTATATTATAATGGCATTGTTAGTGGGTAATCAATTTTTGAATTTACTTAATGTTAATTAAGTAAAAATTATTGTGTTTGCCCATGCACGATTGAATTATTTTTGCATGTTTTTGCTTCCAAAATTAATCACTCCCAAATAATGCAGCCTTTATGAAGAGCTGCTGTAATTAATATTCAGTTATTATGTTTTATAAAAGCTCAATAAATAATTTTTGAAGACCTTGAGATATCTGGAAAACCTGATCATTTATAAAACCAAAACTCAGATGCCACTTCTTTTTTAATATCGTAAAAGGTTTGTAAGTCGTAAAAAAGGGTTTTATCACTTAAAAAATAAATCACTCATTCACCAGTCTAGGGTATTTTTTTCAGAACACTTGTAAACCTAAATACTGCCTCTTATTAATGGCTATTTACTAATCTTATTAAGCATTAGGACATTATTTACTAACCATGAATAAAGCCATTAGTTACAACTCATTTAGCCTATATAAAGATTGCCTCATAATAAAGTGTTTTTCTCTATTTTTGTGTATCTCCTTGCAGCTAAAGAAAGGTGTTACTGTTGAGGTTTTTTTTATTCAGGCTGTTTGGGCTTCATGACATGGCATAATAAGAAGGTTATTGATTTTTATCCCATGAAATCTTATGCAGTATTCAATATTTTGGATGCTGCACCTTGAATTCGGCATTCACCGCCTTATTTGTAAACCAGCTCACGGGCTAAAACTAATTGATTTTCTTGGTCACAATGACAGTGAAAATTCTGATACAATAGATGCATTTTTATATTGGTCTTATTCAAATAACTGGGGCGTCTGAACACCAGTGACTTGAGTTGACTGCTTATGTGAACATCAGCTACCATACAAGTTCTCATACTGAAACACTGTACAATAATTCAGTGCAAACGTTGACCTGAAATATTTCTTCATAAGATCACAGATGTGTGGGAAAAACGAAGCCGGAGCGTGGAAGGTGTTGTAAAATCTATGATGAGAAGACTACATGGCCCCTTCGGGTTCCCATGTAAACAATACTAATGAGTACCTGTGGGAGTCCTTCACACAACCTGAAATGGGGCAACGCAGTTTACAAACTGGGGAAAAATCCTGCAACTTGGATGACTGGGTGTAAAAAAACAGCATCCTGATCATTAGGGTTTAACTCTTTGATTATCAATTCACTAAATTATATATGAACTCTGGGCAAAAGTTGGTTTGATTTCCTCTCACAAGTATGGAGATGTACCATATATGTGGGGAAATGAACAGAGTTACTCAAACACATCTTAAAAGTGTTCAACTTTGAGTCTTTACTAAATGTTTCTGACTCACAGAGTGCAGCCATGTCGTTTATCGGTTTGTTAACAAGAGGTTGATATCAGAGGAAGTTATCGATACAGGAAAAACTGCAATCAAAAAAGTTTCATTTGGTTACCGGTAAGTTTTTCTGTGCAAAATATTTAAGAGGTTGTTTATGTTTTCAGACCTTTGACTTCCTTTCAACCTTTCCACGTCACCAGAATAAAACGTTGGCATTGCATGTTTCTGCAAACCGCAGATACTTTAAATTTCTGCATATTATATAAATGAGATGTGATCAAAAACTTCCGAGACTGTTTCTGCTGAGCATAAACAGGGTGTTGCACGGTGAATAATATGCATGTAGCAGGTGCAAGCTGTTATGTTTATGAGTGAATATATGTAGGTTGCTTTGCTAGATCATCATCAGCACCTGAGTTACAGGTGTTTATGTAACCAGTGGCACATTTGTTTGTGACTTCCTGACTCCTGAGCAGAAACAGCACCATGTTGGAGTGTCTGACTATCGAAAACAACAGACCCAAACATCATACGAAGGATCATCACCAGTGATGAGACTCTGCAGCTTTGACATAGAGACCAAACTGCAGTTTTTAAGGTGGAAGAGACTGAAGTCTAGAGAAAAAAGAAAGTGTGTCGGATCAGGAGCTCAACTGAGATCATTCTGGTGGTTTTCTTTCATTTACAGGATCATGTGCAGACTGTTAAGACCGAGCACTACGGTGATGTAACCGTAAACCTAAATGCCAGGTCCATGGTGAAATCCCAAACAAGTCACAAAAACGTGTGTAACTCAGGTGATGATGAAAATAAAGCAATAAAACTTTTAAAAAACTTGTTAAAGTTATTGCATACACCTGCTTCATTCACATACTCTGCAGAACTTAGTTCGTTTAACGTCTACAGCTCCCTGTTGGAAAGAGCTGCCTGGAAAAATCTACATCCATGCCAAGGACCCTCAGATAATGTAAGCTTACATATAGTTCACTATACAGAAGGTAACTTAATTTAAATAGTAGCACAGAAAAAGAATATTAGTCAGTCCCTCCAGGATTTCGCGGGCGTTTTTCAAGATTGTTGCGGCCTAAAATGCCTGAATTCACTGCAGCTTTTCTA
>JAPZDY010000001.1:22812696-22824474 GCA_029783645.1 Ctenochaetus hawaiiensis | reverse complement strand
TTTTCTAACTCATTTTTTTATTTTACATTTCAGCTTAAAATTCAGCTATTTTTGTAAGCATTAGGGCGTGGCCTCATTCATTGATAGCCTGTTGACGGCTATATTATATATATATACATATTTGGTTTTTCGGCGTTTAGGCGGGCTCTTGGCGGAGTCAGGAGCAGGCAAATGGCGGCGCCCAGGACGAGATTTCTGTGGCTTCACTTTGGCTCAGCCAGAAACCAATGGGTGATGTCACGGAGGGTTTGTCCAGTGTTTTATACAGTCAATGGTGCTTATATGTCAGTGTTGTAGGTTATTTCACTGCCCAAAGTGGCCAAAGACCATGTTAATGCAGCTGTAAACCTGGTGTTAAATGACTGAACCAGGCTGGTTTTTCTAACCACAAGCTCATCTACATCCAAAGCTCTTCTAACTGCAGCTTAGCAGGTTTCCAGACCTTCATCAGTCATGTGACTGTCGATATACTCAACATTTTTAAGAGATAAAAGCACGGTCACCTGCGTAGTTATTATGAATGCATGATTTTGTGAGTCTTTTAGCACCGAGCCAACATCTGTTTGCATTTTTTAAAACAATTCTGCTGCAGATTTTGGTCTTAACTTTTAAGTTTTAGGTCGAGGAAAGTCGTCTTCAGTTTTAAACAAACTTTTAGTTGGTGAGTTTTCTTCTCCACCTGCCAACCTTTCACTTTCTTGTCCTTATCGTCACGGCTCTTCTGCCTGTCTTAACAAAAACACACTCCCCGATAAAACACGACATTCACACAAATTTCACAGGATTTCAGGTTGCCAAGTTGTTCACCTGTGTGAGGACGGAGTCGGCGGGCAGGACACCTGCAGCTGTGACCTGCTGTTGTGTTGCAGTTTGATGTATTCCTGCGTCGCTCCGGGAGGAAGCGGCCGTTTGTTTTGCGTGATGGATCCACAGCGGTTGCGTCCTTGCCTTAGCGGTGGCCCGTCTGGTGCTGCCAAGCTCGGCGATCTCCTACTGCATCAGAGTCCCGCTGAAGGTCACCACTGATGGGACGGAGGAACCGGCGGCGATCCATCCTGAGACGGGACAGGAGCTTAACAAGGCCACAGGACCGGGGAGGCAGGAAGGAGGAGGAGAAGAAGAAGAAACCCGGAGCTTCATTTGAAACGTCTGCTGACGTCTTCCTCATCTGGAAAAGTTGATTAAATCTTAAAAACAGCTTTGAGAGTTTCTCCACCGACGTGTCAGAAAGTCTTTCACACACAAGAATTCATTTAAAAAGGAGAAACAGATATTTTCACAATAAGCATTCTTCATTATGTGGTGACTTTTTTTTGTTATTTAGTCGATGAAATGGATTTTTTTCTTACTGTTAACCTTCACATGAGAGGAATGTTTCTGCAGGAAATAAGAAAACTGAAAAACATTCACCCTTTTCTCTGAACTGGCGGCTTTTAAAAGCTTTTAGTGTCCAATTAAAGTTCATGTGCATGAAATGAAATTAATACAAGAGATCATCTGAAAAAATGTTGATATGCCAAATGTTCTGGTTATTAAGTATAAATAAATGTAGCAGCTTAAAACAAAACAATATAAATAGCTTAAAATGTTGCTGTAAACCTGATGAATAGTGATAATCTGTGTTTGGAAGCCAAGAAATCTGTTGTTGTTTTCTATTATTATTATTTTTAATCATACAAATTAAGTGAAATTTACTGTTCAAAGTGTTTGACGATGTTAAAATTGAACTGTAACTTCTCCAGCCTCGATAGGTTTCATATTTGAGCAAAAACAAGAAGGAAATACTGTAATCTAATTACTGAAAGTAGCTTTTAATGTAACTTTTGATTGTAAATTTGAACATTTGCGGTCACAAACAAACCAAAACGTCCAGTTTGCTCATCAAAATGTTCCCCAAATATTTCAGTCCCTCATCTGAATGCAATTTAAGCCTGAACCTATTCAGGTTAGAAGAAGACTAAAGATCCCATCATGCACTGGGTTGTGGAGAAAAGGCTGAAGAAAAATCAGAATGATTTACATTAATGTTTGAAGGAAATACTGTAATCTTAATACTGAGAATAGCTTTTAAGTTAATTTTTGATTGTAAATTTTACTCAAACTTGTCTGAATCCACGTTAAGACTGAACCAGTTTTAACTTACCTGGCATAAAAAGTTGCATCTTTAAAATCAGCCTCTTAATCAGAACTAATTCTGCAGATTATATGCACATAATTACACTGTTGCCTGGTTTTTCTTTATGTTTCAGCGTTAAAGTCTGAAACAAAAACCTCCTCTCATCCAGGCCGCCGATGCCTCAGGATCCCGATGGAGCCTTTTCCAGGTCGGCCGTCTCTAACGAGATCAGACCCGGCCCTCATAGATTCTATTACCCGACCACTCTATTACATTACATCTCCATTTACGAACCTTAAGCAGCTCGGAGCACGGCTGGGGCTTCGACCTTGTCAAAGAGGAGAAACTCTGACCAGATCAAGCAAGAGAGTGAAAGACAGAGAGAGAGAGAGAGAGAGAGAGACGGGCTGAACTGTTGGAGGTTTGAGAAGATGGAGAGAGCTGGAGGGCAGGCGAGAGGAGGAGGTGGAGGGGGGAGAAAAGGGAAAATAGAAAATCGATAAGCCGGGAGGAGCAGGAGGATGAAGATTGAAGGATGATGTGGATGGGATTTTGGGGGGGCTGGGGATGAGGCGGCGTTGGAGAGATTGCGGAGTAGCTTAAAGGCACCGACGGGTGATGGCCATCGCTTTAAAAAAATGTATCGATGGAGGCGACGTGAGACAACGGAGACGGGACGGCAGCTCCCAGAGTTTGAGGCGTTTGAGTCTGACTTCACCTCGAGGACAATGGGGCCGAGTTCTCTCCTTTTATTAAGACCTGTCCGTTTTATTTCTCTCCTCTGATCTGAAAACGTGTCTCAGGACAAACGGTTGTGACACTCCATCGGCCTCATCGTCCACCAGAGAGAAGAAGAAGAAGAAGAAGAAGACGAGGACAATCGCTTTGCCAGTGATTTATTTTTTCAAGGTTGCAGTCGACCTCAAAGAAAACAAGTTGATCTGTCGGCCCTCGCTCACAGTCCGCCGTCCTTGGCCATTGTGGTGAAATCAACGGACCAGACAAAAAGCCATTTGTGCATCATGAAAAAAAGCCACGGTCGATTCATTTTATTTACCTGCTTGTTGCTATTCAGGTTAGAAGAAGGCTTAAGATCCCATCATGCACTGGGTTGTAGAGGGAAGGCTGGAGAACAATCAGAACTACATACAGACAAACAAAGAGAGTTAAAACCAGGAATCAAACCTAAAAATGTTCCTTAAACAAGACAGATCGATGATTCTTATGTCAAATATTCCTCTTTTAATCGATAAACTTTAAGGAAAATTTGTCACTCTCTCACAGCTTCTTTGTTTTAAAGCAAATCACTAAAAACATAGAAAAATCAGCTGGATCTTTTCACCAGACTCACATTTTTAATGTTAGCATTAGCTGGTGCTAGCTAGCTACCCTTAGTCAGCCACAGCTGTTGTTTAAGCTGAAGAAATACTGAGCTTTTGTTTATTTCTGTGCGCAGAACGACAGCTTGTTTGAAAACTGAATGCAAACTTTTGCAAAGTGTGAGAACTGGGAGCTCGATAGACAAAAAATAGTCACTAGGCAAACCTTATCCATCTTATTTTTCAGATTTAATGGAGGATATCTGCTCTTAACTGTCTCTTGAATGAATCAGAAAACTCTTAATGTGCTTTAAATGAAAGTCTAAAGGATAAAAAACAGTTCATTATAGTTTGTTCTTAACTTTGAACACGTTATGTTTGCAGGAGTGAAGAAAGAAGCATTTTTACGTTCTTATTTAGGTTAGAAGAAGGTTTAAGATCCCATCATGCACTGGGTTGTAGAGGGAAGGCTGGAGAACAATCAGACCTATACACATTCATGTTTAAAGAAAATACTGTAATCTTAATACTGAGAGTAGCTTTTAATTTAATTTTTGATTGTAAATTTGAACATTTAGGGTCACAACGCGACCTCTTCTGAATGCACCTTTACACTGAAATGGCTTTAACTTACCTGGAATAAAGTATTGCATCTTTTAAATAAGCCTCTTAATCAGAACTAATGCTGCAGATCATATATGTATAATTATACCGTTATGAATATTTGATGCATGTTTTTTCTTGGCGATAAAGTCAAGACGAACAAACATGTAAAGTTTAAAGTGTTCAGAGTTTAAATCAGGAATCAAACCCAAAAATGTTGCATCCGGTGAGTCGTTCAGCCACCTGAATGATTCTGATGCCAAATATTCTTCTTTCAATCGATCAGCTTTGAGGAAAAATACGTCACACACACCCCTTCGGATGAAGAACAGCAGGAGGACGTATTAATTATTCTCATTTGTCAGTGTGAGTGATTGTAAATCGGAGGCATCCACCGGCGATGGTGATGCATTTCCCCTCCGGTCTGCGCAGTGATTATAACTCTCCGTTGGTTCTCATATTACATCACTGGAAAGCTCAGAGCGTGCATTACTTACAAACTAATGTACCCACACAGCCCCGATACACCATCACCATGCACTAATGCTGCATGCTGCTGCTCCATAACACGGCCATTACTCGCCAGCATACTGATGTTCTCTCATCATGTTTGGTAACTGATGAACGTGCAAGCAAATAAACTCTCATGTGATGAGAAAGAACTCTATTTCCTCTCCTCCTGTCTGTCTGTCTGTCTCTCTCTCTGTCTGTCTCACCATCCCTCTCCTCTCCTTCGTCCCTCTCTGCCTCCATTTCTGAGGAAGACCTAATGAATATTTCCCTTTGAGTGCGAGTGTAAAACAAACACGAGCCCGGATCTCGTTTCCCTTTGCGTGCTTCCTCGGAGGGGAAAATGTGATATGCATGAAAAGTCTGTGGGACGGCAGATCACATGCAGTATTTTGGCATCTGCACTGCCTCTTTCCCTCTCACCAAATCCTCTCCTGTCCTCTGATCATCTCCAGCAACATGGCGAACCACCATGGCAGAGAGACATGCATGAAGGTCTCTGCCACCCAAACTGAGCTGCTCACTCCTCTGCAGATTCACCTGATGAAACAAATGCAAAAGGTGCAAAAAATGAGAATAAAGTCAAAGGAAAGAAAAGAAATAGAGTTTAAGTTTCACCTCCAACAACCTGAACAGACAACCTGCAACCTGCAAGACAAAGAACTGACTGGTATATAATCTGGCTATAAATGTTTGGTTTATATAACATTTTCCTAATTAAATCCTGTTTTTGTCCGTATTGCACACTGTATTGTTTCACATAAGGACTTTGTATGGCTGTTTCTGTTTAGACATTCTTGAAATTTGAGAAGTTTGGGGGTCTTTATATTTATTTTGAAACAAGCAACTCTTTTTAATTTGATTTTGGAAAGTTTACAATGCTGCAAAGCCGACCTTAATCACATGATGTGGTTATTTTTATGTTATTCCACATCTTTATATCCTTGAAACAGTCCAGTAGTCCGCAGCTTTTCCGTTTAAAACTTAACTGTTGAGCTGCTTTTCTCAAAGATTTTCTATGGTAAACTTTTAAAGATCCTAAGGTTGTTAAGACATTTTCATTTACAAACTATTAAACTATTTTTTTCTATCTTCTAAATGGATTTTTAGTTTGTGAGGAAGCTAACTCTTTATTCAGGACATGTAGGTTCATCATGTATGGTCTGTATAAAGCGATCATGTGTACAATAAAGACTTTTTCACATTTTAAAGACTCCTCATTTTAAAATAAATCACTAAAAACATGAAAAAAATCAACTGGAGTTTTTAACCAACACACATTTTTAATGTTAGCATTAGCTGGTGCTAGCTAGCTACACTTAGTCAGCCACAGCTGTCGTTTAAGCTGAAGAAATCCACAGCTGTGTTTAGGAAATGAGAGCTTTTTGTTTATTTCTGTCTGTTTAAAAAGTGACTGCCAGTGTTCATTTAGACAGCAAATTCTGATTTAGTCTTAGTCTTTTTAATAACACACCATTTAGTTTTAGTCATATTTTAGACCAGATATGTGCAGATTTTAATCGACTACATTTTTCTACAGAATTTCCGGTCATTGGAAGTATCCATCAGTCTGTTATGAAATGGTGTTAAGGTTTGAATATGCAATAGATTAAATGGTTGTAATACAAAACATGTATTTTATTTTATTATTAATGTCCAAAACATGACCGTGACTTTTTCACAAAAGATGATCTCACATAATAAGCATAAGGGCCTGCTCATCCTGAAAAATATACCGTACTTTTCAGACTATAAGCCGCACCTGAATATAAGCTGCACCCACTAAATTTAACAACTAAAACCAATAAAGCTGTCTTCTTCAGTATAGGAATTTAACAGCCTCAGAATTACTTCGTCACACACTTTCTCGATTATTTTTGTCCATAAATTAGCCGCATCGTAGTTTAAGCTGCAGGGTTCATAGCTTGTGTGAAAAAAGTAGCAGCTTAAAGTCCGGAAATTACGGTACACGCTCCCTGAAAAAGATATGCATTCTCCCTGAATGATGTGCAATGCATGTGACATTCTTATTGATGTTAGCTTGTTGCTAACAAGCGAAGTCAACTGAAATCAACCAGAGCTGTGTAACTAAGACTGTGCAACTAAACATAACTAAATATAATGTAGGTAAACGACCTGTCATGAAAACGTCTTCGAAACTGTGCAAAATTCTGCAAACTTGTCTTCGTCCTCCTCCTGTGAGTGTGTAACTGCGTTTAACTGTTGCGCCTGAACTTGCAGTGGTTTTGAAAACGGCTCTGCTGCTCCGTAGATCAACCTACCCTCAAAAGATTCACTCTGACTGGATTTCTTCCTAACTTGTCCCACAAAAAGGGTAGTTTTCATTGGATCTCTTCTCCATTCGTCCCTCCCTGACATTTTCATCTAGTTTTTATTCGTTGACTAAAGTGTCAGTTATATTTCGTCACAGTCTTCGTCATCATATCTGACTTTTTATTTAGTTTTTAGTTAGTTTTCATCTCTGAAAAAGGTTCGTTGACAAATATTTTTCGTCATAGTCTTTGTCAACAAAATTAACACTGGTGACCGCAAACCTCAAATGTTAATTTGCACCTGACATTTTCAAAGATGTGAGGACTGAAAGCTTGATAGATGATAACAATTACTGACATCATCCACTTCACTTTCTCTTAACTGAGAGCAACAAAATGCACAATGTCAGAAAACTCAAAATAGGCTTTAAATGAAAGGCTAAAAGAAAAAAAACTAGTTAATTATAGTTTGTTCTTAACTTTGAGCTCATGTTTTGTCAGCAGGAGTGACAATATTTTAGAAAACAGAAACCAGAAGAAGCACTTTTATGAAAATATCTTCATCAGAAGGTTTTATATGTTCAAACGTGGTGATATTATGAGTTAAATATCAGCTCTGTATAAACTCGGCTCATGCTGCTGTTTGCTGCCTCTAACACACTCGCTGGTTCTCCGGAGCTGCTGCTCGGTGCAGCAGACCTCCCTGTGGCCGCGCCTGGTGCATCCACTGATCAAAGGAGGTCCGGTGGGACGGTTGCACAGAGAGGAAGACATCCAGCCCGGGTTTCCACCGGGCACAGATGGCACACAGCGAGGCCGGAGGCCCGGAGCCAAGGCTGGGGAGGAAAATCAGAGAGATGTGGGCACCGTGTCGGGGGAGAGGAGCCTCCCGGCCGCCGACTGTCCGTCCAAATGAAGGCAATCTTACGGCCCCTCGAGGGAATGGCTTGCAAATGTACCCATTCCCACCTTCCTGGTAGCGTGCCTCCATCTCCTCTATCTGATGCATGAATGAAGCAGAGCTGGAGAGGAGGCGGGGAGGAGAAAGGATGATGTGGTGGAGAGAGAGGCAGGCAATCTCTGCGTGTCCTTTGAAGCTTGTCTTATGGCTTTTCTCTGTCAGGTCTCTCTCCAGGGACACCCGGGGAATCTGGCTCGGGGAAAGGCAGCCGCACTCTCAAAAATCCGAGGCTGAGTTCAAGCAACCAGCCTGGAAAGTGTCTGCATACAGTAAACAGCTCGCAAATGCAGACTCGTCTTCGTACACATGCAGTGACGTGTGAATGAAAACACAGCAGCACCGGTTCAGCAAAGACGGATGCTGAAGTAAAAATTTTACTTTTTATTTTGGAGGAAAGTTTGAGCCTGCAACCCAGCTGTGCACAGCTGCAGGACAAAAAAACAAAACATGCAAAGGAAAAGAAAAGGTTGTCCACATAATAAATCTGCAAGTTTTCCCAAAAAAAATTGTTTTATTTATTCATCTGCTCTGCTGTGCAAAGATTTGGAGATGGGGAGCCAGTTTCACCCTGCAGCCATGACAGTAATCAAAGCCTTAACTCAGTATTTGATCAGTAATAACATGACATATTTATATTTTTATTCTGACTTCTCCTCTGCACTGTTTGTACTTACAAATCCTCAAAGTTAAAGGACAAACATAAATGTTTAAACTAGCTTTAAAAAGACAAATACAAGCATTTTGAGTTGCTTTTAAGTACAAAATTAAATTGTTTAATGGAGGTTCAAGCTTATTCGTCATATGTACATTGTGTTTTTGCTGTATTCTGATATTTTAAAGGCTAAATGAATAATAACATTTGCACATTAATTTACAATGAAACTAAGTTTAAGTAGCAGCTAGAGTTTGTCAGCCAAATATGTGGTCCAGATTAGATTTTTTAAAAAGAAAGTTTAAAAGTAATGCCTGGTGCAAAAAGGATGCAGAGCCTCTATAATCTTTGCATCTCCAATAACATTCATCAAAATAAAAAAAACCCAAACACCTGCGTTAAAAAACCTGCAGGCCTGCATGTGTTTGTGCCTGAGCTCCAGTCCAGTTTCTGCAGAGGTCTACAGTCAAAAGCCTATCTTTAGCCCGCTGTGTGATTGTGACAGAGCTCTGTAGGCCTTGTTTAGTCCCCCAGTGCAGAACTAATGTGCTCCAGATCAATAGTAGCTCAGAGGCAGGGCTCAGATAAAGTCTGCACAACAGCAGCAGTAACATGGCCACTGTGCTCTCCCCTCCACCAGCAGAGACTGATGCAGGGAGGGGGGGTTCGGCTGCAGACTCTCACTGTTTAATCTGAGTTTCAAAAGGTTTTTTTTTAAAGGATTAAAAAAAAACAAAAGTTGACCGTGGGAGTAGGTGCACTTTCTGTTTGCTCTGATG
This sequence comes from Ctenochaetus hawaiiensis, assembly GCA_029783645.1. Classification (NCBI taxonomy): domain Eukaryota; kingdom Metazoa; phylum Chordata; class Actinopteri; order Acanthuriformes; family Acanthuridae; genus Ctenochaetus; species Ctenochaetus hawaiiensis. The sequence goes on along the minus strand of JAPZDY010000001.1, from coordinate 22,815,261 downwards.
ATTTCCAGTGTGACGTTATTTCCTCTCAAACGTCCACATCAGTGATCTTTTCTTCGTTCATTTTCCGTGAGGCAAATCATGTATGGTATTCTTCGAGCTTGGTCAGGACTAAATGGCCTTATCTGAAGGCTGCCTCGTGCCTCGTGTACGCCGTGTCAGAGACGATTGTTTACGGAGGACATCACAGGCAGATAGACAGATACTGCCGCATGCCGACTCCTTGTCAATTTTCCGAGCGGCAGCATGTGCGTTCGCTCCGTGTTATCAGGCGGGAGATTGATTTCTGTGTCCATCTTGTTTGCCCTTCCCTTTTGTGTTTCAAAGCTCAATTTAGAGAGGCCCTATGATGTATTGACGCGCGCGCCGTGAATTACCCTGCTAAAAGATGCAAGCACACAAAACGTCTCGCAGAAACGGATAGGTTCTGTCCTTCCATCTGCGACGGCGGCAGCGGCGGCGGGTTGTTGCCGTTCAGGGCACGTCCTCGTGCTTTTTGTGAGGCGGCGTGTGATGTCTCGCAGAGATGAGGCTAATGTTTGGCAGCCAAACGTCTGACTGCAGCGGCACTAACTAGATCAAGCTGCACTGAAATAGGATGTCAATGGTGACTAATATCAAGAAACTATTTGCCTCGTGGCGAAGCTTTTTTTAATTTTTTTTCCCGCCTCTATTCGCCTTGCAAACGCATTCATCACCGAGAACACAATAAGCGAACAAACACCATCACTCTCTACAGCAGAAACCCTCCTTTTCCTCACACACACACACACACTCCTTATCCACTCTCCCTCCATAAACCTCGGCCTTTACTTCATTACCTCGACAGGCCGTTTGTAGGCCTGAATGCTGCACATCTAATTAAGAAACTTGCTTAATTAAAAAAGAGGCAATAAGCCTTTAATGGTGACGAAAAATAATGACTATGTCACCGAGGGAACCAATAACGACCAAATGAAATACTTACTGTATGCCGATACGCGTTCAGCCCTCCACACACACGAATGTTGGACTGCTGTCGACTTCGACCGCGGCCAGACCTGCAGAAAAACCTCGTCAAGCCGCCATTGTTGTTTGGACAAATGGGATAGTTAGCGGCTGTAATAGATGTGGCTGTAAAAGCTACCGCGGCTGTATTAGCTCTGTTGCTCCCTCACCCATCAAGAGGCGAGCAGAATATCAGCCGCTGAAGGCCTTGAGGAGAGGCGGCACGTCTGCAGCATACAGAGGAGCATCCAGATAAATGCCAGCGGGCCACAGTCATTTATCTCCCCCCCATAATGTTTCATGACTATTATTATGCTCATTCTTTCACTGTGATGTACAAAGTAGAGGGTTCAGAGGTGTCAGATGGTTCTAATATTCAAGTTAAGTGTTGAGTTTTTTGATGCTAATCGTCCACCGTTTGACCTTGATCCCCCCTAAAGCTGGAAACCAACCGGATGACACTGAAAAAATTCTGTAGAAAAAGACTCTTTGAGTTTTGGAGATTTGAGTCTGCAGACTGTAAGATGACATCCACTGTCCTGTTTTATTTTGCACAAACCGGAGGAGACTCTCCCTGATCGTCTAAAGCATTTATTATATTCATTCAGGACGATCATGGCGCCATCATAAATAAATAAATACTCTAGTAATTAAATAAGTAAAACATTAAAGCTTTAAATTCTACCACAAACATATGATAGACTGGAACCAGGCTGCAAATATGATTATTTCTTGTGTGCAGTGAGTCTTGTTTCACTTGGAGGTCAATGGGAATTGACTTGTTTTGTTATCTGAAGTGGCCATTTGAGGAACTGCAGTTTTTATTATTTTTCTACCCTGACTTAATTCTTCAGCCCTGGAAGTTGTCAAAATGAAAACACATGACAAAATTTTACCTAAATTTAGAGAACTTGCTTAGTTCTTCAGTTTTTCTAGTTATTGTTGGATAAATTTAATTCTAAAAGCCTGTAAACAAATTATGTGTTTGACATCTTTCACCCTTCGGTTTTCAGTGTTTTTTTTCAAATATATGGCTGCTTAATACTTTAGCTCATGCATTTCTCTCAGCTGTGTCAGTGTTTTTGCTCTGTTTGTTGCTGAAAAAATCAATGTCTGGCTGTTTTCAGGATTTACGTTTTTTTATTGGTGGCTGCACAAGCACAATACTTATCACAGACTCCTTATATTAGGGTAAGACTGCGGTTACCAGGGGCGTTGCTAGGCCTGCAGCTTTACAGGGGCACAGCCCTCTCCCCCCCGGCACGCACGCGCACACACACACACACACACACAGCCTCACCATATTGATGCCATTATTGTATAACGTATATATATGTAAACATACATTACATATATAATATATATAAATAAATATTGGCTTCCATCACCATAGTGCATTTGTAAGTTTGGATATATAATATATTATATTAAATATATTAATAAATATGTAAGTTTGGGTGGCATTAATATATATATTATATTATAAACATTATTCTATATATTCTATTATATATATTAATATATATTTTAATAAAACAGCCCGATAAATATCCCAGCCCAGGGAGCAACCTATGTCAGTGT
>JAPZDY010000001.1:22696478-22715047 GCA_029783645.1 Ctenochaetus hawaiiensis | reverse complement strand
ATAAGCCGCTACTTTTTTCACACGCTTTGAACCCTGCGGCTTAAACTACGATGCGGCTAATTTATGGATGAAAATAAGTGAGAAAGTGTGTGACGAAGTAATTCTGAGGCTGTTCAATTCCAACACGGAAGAAGACAGCTTTAGTGGTTTTAGTTGTTAAATTTAGTGGGTGCGGCTTATAGTCCGAATAGTACGGTAATTCCAGGAGGAATTTGAAATTTCAAAAATAGAAAAAAAAAGTCAAGATAAGGATTTTTTTTATATATATATCATGCACTTCGAGAGTACAGTCAAATTGAAATTTCAACTTATCAAATTGCAAAATAAAAGAAAAATCTTTTGTCATTTTTTGTCATATTTTTCAGATTTTCCAAGCTCACACTAAAAAAAAAAAAAAAACGTGAAAATACTAACTACAACAGGAGAAGTCTGTGCTATGCTGAGTGATAGATTTGTTTTTATTCGTATTTGTCTTGAAGACGTTTTGTAAGGAAAATCTTTTTCTACCAAAAAACATTTTCTTTCATCCACAGAAAGACGAAACACAGTCGGTCTCAAGTCACAAAATAAGTGTTGAATTCCATCTTAAATTTAGCTCAAATGTAACTTTACTCTTTATTGCACCCATGGATGATTAAACTGGTCGTTAGACCTCTTGTAGGATGCATATATTCCAGTTCAAATATTGCTCTCTGGTGCAAGTTTGCAGCTCTAGAAAGAAACGTTTCTAGAATTTGGCGACAGTCCTCACAAACCACAAACTGCTGCTTTAATCTGTGACACATTTTCAGCCGTAAACCTCCGTAACTACGGAAAACATCAAGATGTGGCGTGACACAATCTCTTGATCTCTTGTAAACTTTTTTTGGGTGGAGTTTTCCTTTAATGCTGTGAGCTTTATGACCCCTGAGGTGACTCTTATAGGTTAATTAAATAGAAACTGTCCATTGCAGCAGTGTAGGTTCAGATTCACGGTGCAGCAACTTTAAACCGAACTGGATGCAACTTCAGTTTTCAGTATTTTCTGAACTGTGTTTCTAAAAACCCTGTTCTGTATTCAACCGAACTAGTGTTTGTAATGTTCAGTGTGTTTTAAAAAACAAAAAAGAAAAAAAGAATGTGTTTGTGTGAGCAAATATTTCATTTTGTCAACACGGTGATTGTATGTGTGTGTATCAGACTGTCTTAGCTGTGAGAAAAAAACCCGAGCGGTGTCACGTTGTCGGATGTTACTGTCTTGTTAAATGCTGTTGTTTGGATTGAAGTGGATGCAAACATGTATTATTGATAGAAAAACTATCAATACGTCAAAAATTAAAATTCCATGCTGCAATAAATTATTTTTTTAACAGTGAGATGGAGTTTTGTGTCCAGCCTCATTGGAAAGTGAGGAATCAAAAAGCCAATTGGATGAAAAATTGAGATTAGCGTAAGTTAGCATGATAGCATTAGCATGCTGGCAAGATAAACAATAGATATGTTTACATTCCATTTCTGAACATAATACTTCGTGTGTATCTTTTAGGTCTAGCAGACACGTCAAATGCTTCATTCCTCCAAAAAACATTTTAAAAACCAATTTTTTTATTTTTTATATTATATATAATATATGTTCTACCTTTTTCACTGCCTTTGCTGGTGTTCAACTACCTTTCTTGGTGCATTAACACAGAATAACAATCACAGAAATATGTCTAAAGCCACCCACTTCTCGAGTGCTTACAATGTGTACATACTAGAAACCCATCTTTTAAAAATGTTGCTCTATAGCGCTACTAGTGGTCAAAAATGGAAGGTACCTTTGGAGACTTGAACACAGGCTGGTGGCTTTGGATGAAAAGTTAGAGACACCAAACTTATTAAGAATCGAATCATTAATGTGAAACTCTTGACAAAATAGTTAAAATTTCTTTTCCAAAAGCCAAAAACCTAAATTAAACATAACATTGAATTTGTACTTAAAAGAAAACAAAGACGCCATGATGAAGAGTCTAAGTGATTTTATTTACAGTTAAACAGTCCTGTTTATCTGGTCGCTGTACAGAACCTTCGACATCTCTAAAAAGGACCTTTGCACATGTGTGAATAAACTGTTATAAAATGTGATTTCCACAAAGGGCGAGTTAAAATGTACACGACCCCCAGATTCTGCAAAATCAGTCGTTTCTACAACTTTTTAACACAACATAAATCCACAGAGATGAACGGCAGCTTTTTCTTCCAGCCGCTGACATCAGAGGCGATGTTTCCTCTCCGAACCCGACGGCTCGATGAGATTTTTTCAAGCTAAAGAATCAGTTTTACTTTTAAGAGCAAAGTGCAACTTTTTTGACCACAAACCACAAAAATGGTTGACTTTCATGAGACCTTTGTGAGTTTCAGGCCCTCCTTCAACCATCGCGTCCGTCTGTCAGTCATTTTTGATTAACACAAGTATGAAAACATTTAACAGGCAATTGTAATTTTGCCTAAATCCAGTTTTATCCAGAATCTGATTGGTCAGGTATCAACAAACCCTCAACAAAAGCTCATACAGTTTTTAAAATGAGAAGAATCTTTAACAAAATCTGTCTCACTTACAGGTTTGTCATGTAAAAAAAAAATCACTTTAGCTTTAAAAACATGAGATTTACTGTAGTTTGACACAGTTTCACTGTAGTGTGAAACATTTTTCCTCTCCTGCAGTTTGCATGTTGGCGTTTTGCAGGTTTACAGTCGCTTTATTCAAAATGATTGTGATTCACTTTAACTTGCAAACACTAGTGCATGTGAAACAAAAGTGTTCATACAGCTACAGTGTTTTTTCTTCTTTTTAAACAAAACTGCTTCAACAGTTTAAAAAAAAAAACAAAACAGGACTCTGATGTTTAAACTGAATCATTTCTGCATTTGGATTTTGTGGATTTTCAAAAATGAGGTTTTGCTTCAGAGGATTTTTAAGTTCTGTTCAGTGCAGCTCAAACACACATTTATGTGCTAAAACAGCAAAATGTTAACTATAAAATGTTTCCCACCATCTGTTACTGCATCATTAGTATTTCCTGTGGGAATCCCTTTTTTGGTTTTTATTCTGCTGTTTGAGTTTTGAGTAGGAAAACAAGATGACTTGAGGATTTAAAACATTTTCCCGAAGCTGCACTAAAGTTTTTCTACAGAACTTCACAGATGTTTGATGGTAAAAACTTTATTAAGTCTTAAAATTTGGCCACTTTCAGGTCCAAAACTCAAATGATTCAGAGCTCATCAGCTGGACTTGATACCCTTCAGCTGATTTGATTCTGAGATTTGGGTCATTTATTTCTGTTGACTGACATGTGACTCATATTCAGACATGTGGTTAAAAGCTTTTATTCTGAAATGTCAAGTTTGTGACCGTTTTCTTGCATTTTTCCTGTGCAATGAGAGTGCAATACCAACAAACCGCCTGCGGACAGAAAAGTGACCGTGCCGGCTTCCTATTTGGTTTTGTATTTTTTGAAAGCAGCTTCTGAACGTTTAGGACCGTTTGCACTGTAGTGACTTTTCTCCCGACTTTACATTCAACTTTCAACTTCGGTAAAAACCTCAAAAAACTCATGCACACAACATCTTGTGATCACTTCATCCCAACAGTCTGCACGTTTAGTACCGAGACGATGAACAGCAACACTGAGAACAACAAACAGCGCAGTGTTCCACTGGTTAAAAAAAAACTAAAAATTAAAATACTGTTTCTATCTGAAAGAATATTTAAGTTCCAAAACGTTTTGTAAACAAACTTCAGATTAAATTGAAGTGAAATGTGGAGCACTACAGTAACAGGTCGTGGCAGCACGGAGGACATTTATGTTCGGTTACTGAACTAACATTAAAGGCAGCTTCAAAAGTGGTTTTAAACATTTAAATTAGAGCTGCAACTAAATATTTTTACTTCTGGTTAATCTGCTAAATATTCTGTTTATTAGTTTATCAATTATCAAATCATTTAGTCTATGAAATGTTAAAAAAAATGTGAGAAAAATTTAGAATTTCCTGCTTTGATGTCTTAAAGGTCTAGTGTGTAGGTTTTAGTGGCCTCTAGTGGTGAGGTTGCAGATATCAACCTCTCTCCAACATATTGTGTCCCGTTAAAGAAGCTGGAACAAGTTAAAAAATGACTAAAATGATAATCAGATAACAGAATCATTATCACTTGGTCTTGAGTGGATTAACTGATCGATGCAGCTCTAATTTTACTTTTTTTTTTAAGCTCCAGCTCATAAAGCAAAGAAACCTAAGTCATCACTCACAGCAGACACTAAATCCACCGCAGTTTGCAGGAAATGAGCGGCGAGCGTTCAGCGACCACAGGACACGAGGAAACGTCACGCTCCACGAAAAGAAGACACTACAATAAATAAAGCTTACTTTGTATAAATAGAGTTTTCAAGTTAAAATATTGCTAATATTAGTCTTCATATGCTGTTTGACTATACAATATAAATGTTGCATTAAAAAACGTCCTCTACTGTCGTGTATTTACAGCATGTTTTGTGTAATTTTCACAGGATTTTTCAAAGAGCGTCACTCGACTCTGGATGAAGTTGTGTGTTTATGAACGATGTGAACGTGTTTCCATCATCACTGAAGTCCGTTTTCAGGCTACATGACGCTGTCAGCTGTACCTTTTTTTGTTTTTCTGTTTTTTTTATTATCGCTTACAGAGTTTTTTTCTCAGAACGTTACCGTAGTGCACATTCACAGTCTTCCAACAGGTTTCCTGAGCTCATCGTAAAGCAGGTTCGTGTTGGTCAGAGTTCCTTTCCTGGTGTGTGGAGGCGAGTGTTTACAGGTAAGGCTCTCCGAACGTCCTGCGGCACTCCATCACCCCCGTGCTGGGAGGACGGTCACAGTTATGGGTCAGCTTCACCAGGCTCGGCATCAGGCGGTCGTACGCCAACTTGTACTCGCGATCGAAGGCGTCTGAGGGAAGAAGAGGAGGAAGTTAACTCCAAAAATCTGTGAGTGGAGTCTTTTTTTTCTGTTTTTAATTTTTTTATTCTTTAAACGTGCTCTAATCAATGAGTTCCCATCATCAATAGACCAAATGAGCATTTGCACATGTGATTTCTTCTCAACGCTGTGCAGCCTTTTTGTACTTTTAGTTCATTGTTTTGGTCTTACAGCCAAATTGACTGTTTTTAGTTCATGCCATGTCTCACTTTTAGCTGCAGCAGGGTTAGATTTGGTTGCTTTTGCTCCAAAAAAAGCTTTAAAACTCCAAAAATCCACTGTACATTTCCTGTCTTCCACCAGATAAAGTCAGAGATTAGCTGGTTTAGATCTAGCTCAACTTAAAAGGTGATAAAACTCTGTCAGTGTTGCGTTTGCAGCTTGTTGTTAAGCTGTTTTGTATCTTTCAATGTTTAACTTTAATCCTGAAACCAAAATTAAATTTACAGTGGGAATAAAAAAAATTACCAACTGACATTTGAATTGAATAGTGAGTTCACATGTGATATTTGACAATATAACATGTTAAAACATTAAAAAGTTCTGACTCACCGATATCAATGTTGTCTTTTCCCAGAGCCACGAGGGAGAGGAAGAGGATGTCCCTGTACAAACTCCTGCAGAGGAGAAAGTTGAGCTGTTTTCAGACACTTTCAGACAGAAATTCAGTTTGAATTAAGCAGCTTTAAGCTTTATTTTTCAGAAATAATAGGTGGAACAGAGTTAAATAAAATAATCCTGATGTCAGCGCTGACCTTTGCCTCTTGACCCCGAGCGTTTGGCCCAGCAGCTGCAGCAGCTGAGCCATCGGCCGGCTCACATCGTTCCTCTGGATGCTCTTCACGACGCTCTGCAGAACCTCCTCGGTGAACGGCTTCTCCTCCTCTGACAACGGCCGCGACAGAGGGTAACCCACATCTACCAAAACACACACACACACACATTAGAGGGCTCACCATGTTCACACTTCAGACGAGTAAAAACACAAAATGGTTGAATGGTTGTTAACGATCGAACGGGTTTTCATTCAGATGAAAAGTACTCTGGGCTGGGTATCTGTACTGGTACAACGCAGTACTTTTTTTGACGTTTACTCTTTACAGCTGAGAAGAGACGACAGAGCAGCCGCTGCAGTAACGAATCAGCTTCAGTACAAGATCAACGTTTTACCTGGTGAACTTCTGCTGCACCTTCACTAATTTTTTCCCTGAAACAAAAGTAATTAAAGCATTTTAATTGGATTTAAATAAAAACAAAACTTTTTAAATTGAGCTTTTCTTATTCACTTCATGCAGGTTTAAATGACCTCATGGAGAGAAGTTTTAATTGATGCCTCTGTAATTCTTAAATAATAAATAAATATTTGTTTTAATCGAGACTTTAAGAGTCATTGCTGAAACAATATAAAATATTAAGATGCATGTTGAGACAGAATCCAAAAAAAGTCATGGAAAAATGAAAAATTAGTGCTTTAAAAAATAAGAATTAATCAGTTTTTTCTACCGTAAGCCAACAAAGCTGAAGGACTTTAGGATCAAATCAGGCATCCTGACAAAAACACAAGTTTAATCACAAATTTTTAACATTTGTTGTGAGTTTAGGCTGCAGTTGTGCAGAACCACATCAGATTGGATATATGAATCCTGGTGACTGCAGGAAGTTGGGAAACGAACCACTTAAGCACAGTTAATACACCCAACAGTCGCAGCAGGATGTTCAGTACCCAGCCCTGAAAGTACAACAACAAAGTCCACCTCCAAAAGCTGCAGAATAACAAACTGGATGTTCATTCAACACACTGAGCAGAGATGCAAACCTACATTCAAATACAGAGCGGAGCTGTATTTGATACGAACACGTTCCGCCGTGTGAGAATCATCAGCAGATTTCACACTGCAGAGACTTTCATTCCAAACACTGTGAAACCATGAAAATCAGAGGCCGACTGTCCACAGACGACACCGTGATGCACCAAGCAGAGAAAACACACACACACACACAGAGGCAGACACAGCAGGCCTCAGACAGGACAGGACACAAACAACAGGACTCATCTGAGGGAGTCTGCAGCAGAGATGAACACTCACTCTCTAACAACAGAGTACAATTAAGTCCTGGAAGACAGAGAGCAGACAGAGCCTGTTAGCACAAGGATGAGCTGGCTGCCTCCTTCATGTAATCAGTTACTGCAGACGGAGCGAAGCAGCACACGATGGAGAGCTCCAGCAAAAATCTGTGCAAGGGACAGCTGATACCCGCTCCAAAGCACACAGCATGCACGTTGTTGTGACTAATTGTAGATCAAAATTAAAGTAAAATATCAAAACACGTCCCTCCTGTTTGCTCCCATTTTCTGTTTGCTTTTCTGTCGCTTTGAGACCAAAAGATTCATTCTGCTGTTTTTAAAGAAAACATTTAAAAACCCTGTTCAGCAGCAGTCAGCACGAAAACTTTCCTGCACTGTGTGATGGACTTTAAGCATCTGTTCACACACAGAGAGTAAAGTGACTCACTGTAAGTGTTCCAGAGGATGTAGAGAGGCTGGATCGGGTCCTGGTGCAGCTTCAGGTTGTCCCACAGGATCTGGATCAACACGTGTTTACTGTCCTCGGACATCCAGTGACGAGGAACCTGATGGGATGAGAGAGAGACGAGGACGGAGTCAGACTGACACAGATTATTCATTTCCACTGTCATCTGTGTCTTCTCAAAGCCTTCTGATGCAGTTAATTTAACCTCCACAACATTATGATTATTACATGAAATTTAAGCCAAAGGCATCAACTTTTAACATCAACTCATGGATAATACATTTTATTAATGTAAACGAATGAGTAAAAAAGCAGCTCACTAAATTTTTCCCACTTTCCTCATCACTTTTATGATAAAAGAACAATTTAATAACTTTAAACAGTAATGTACGTTTCCCTTTTTTAAGAAATCTGTTTGTATTTTCATGAAAGTCTAATAAATTTTACAGATAATGACCCTTTTTTAATTACATGTGCAAAAGGCTTTCAACTTTCTGCTTCTCAGCCTCTTTGTTTAGAGAAGATCTACGAAAAAATCTGTAAATTTCTCATGATAAACCACATGTTTTGGTGTGTGTGTGTGTGTGTGTGTGTGTGTGTGTGTGTGTGTGTGTGTGTGACCTGAGAGTCCCTGTTGCAGTGCTCTGAGGTGAGGATGAGACCGGGCAGGTTGCTGGGCAGATTCAGCCGTCTGAAGTACCAGACCAGGTTCCAGTAGATGATGGGATGATGGTCGACCATGTCGGCCTCTGTGATCACCGGGTCGCCCTCGTTCTCCAGCAGACTCTCCAGCTCCTTCCACAGAACCAGCGGGCTCAGGTAGGGAACCGTCACCGGCTCGGGGTTGTGGAGCCGCCACTCCATATTCAGCGGGTCCTGAGGGGGACAAACCGAGATTTTTTATGTAAATCTGTTTTGTTGGTAATTGTTTACATCTGTTATTATAATTAGTTCCTTTTAGTGTTTTGAAAACACTAATGACGCACTTAAAATCAGCAGAAACAAGGTGTTAAGATCCCACTGACAATCGTTTTCTGAACCGATAAGATGAACCTGATGTTTGTTTACACACCCAGCAAACAAACGTTAAAAGTTACCGTACTTTTCAGACTATAAGCCGCACTAAATTTAACAACTAAAACCAGTAAAGCTGTCTTCTTCAGTGTCGGAATTTAACAGCCTCAGAATTACTTCGTCACACACTTTCTTGTTTATTTTCGTCCATAAATTAGCCGCATCGTAGTTTAAGCCACAGGGTTCAAAGCGTGTGAAAAAAGTAGCGTCTTATAGTCCGGAAATTACGGTATTTGTCACCTCAGTAGCTAAACTCTTTGCTGTGTAAACCAAAGTCAACAACCACTGAAAACCCCTGCTGCTGCTGCTGCTGAAATGAGCCTGAAGAGGGCGCTGAGAACCAAAACCATAAAGTTGCTAAGCAGAAAACCAAAACATTAAGCTGAAAAATGCTAAACGCTCTGTGGAGCCGAGAGGAGCTGCTGACTCTGGTAATAACTCACCTCTTTAAATCATATCAGGACTAAACTTTATTCATGACGACAACAACAATACCACAGTTGAGATTTTTTTGAGTCGTGAATCTTATACTGCCTTTGATAACAATCCATGCCTTTAATTTGAAAATCCAAAGGCATTTTGGTTACTTGTTCTATATAATAAATATAATCTTGCCAGAATAAAGAGACCAACTTGATTTATTGTACATTTTGTTGAAATGTGTTAAGATCAGCTGACTAACAAACACATTTTCCTTGTTTTCCAGTTTAACTGCATTAAATGACTCCGTTCAGTGTTTTGTGTTGAATCTTACGGTGGCGTCATTGAGTCGGCTCGGCAGGCTGCCCGACGTCGGCACGCAGTGGTTCAGTCTTGGTGCTTCCTCCATCGGACCAAAGGCGCTGACGCTGCGAGCCATCTGCGCTCCGGGGGACAGCGCCCCCTGTCGGCTGTCCGTGGGGATGTTGATACCTTGAGCCCTGGTGGATCGAGTCCTGAGAGGACAAAGTGAGGACGGTCAGCTTGTGATGCAAACACACAGCTCAACTCAGCCACAACTCTGATGGATTTAAATTAGTTACGTCTTCTAAGGAAAAAGTGTTTTTAATCTACGAAACAGTGAAAATTAAGTTTGTTTTTGTTTCACTTTTTCACACAGACACACACATGTAACAAAGTTTAAATGACATCGATGAAATAAACAGAAAACACAGTAAATTACAGCATCCTGACAGCATAATATCATTCACTGCTCATCCCTGTTGCTCACACATTTCATAACCTCACAAGGGTTTTTCTACACACACACACACACACACACACAGCTTTGTTAGGACCAGGTGCTGCAATGATCTCACATGGCTCTTTTACAATGCAGATGGGCTCATGTGGATGCAGCTACAGTAGGTTCCTGCTTCAAAAGCATTGTTTAATCACACAAACTGGGAGCTGAATGAATAAAAGTATAAATAAATAATGTGCATCTGAGGAAAAAACATGAAAACAACATGTTTAGTGATTAATATTCGAAAGTAAAACCTGTGTCCAGGTTGTGAAGATGACTGTTGGTCTGTCGGCTGCTTTCTGGTTGTATTTAGTGTTTGTGGTCCAGAAAACAAACAACAAATTAAATTGGGGTCATGTGACGTACCTTCCACCGGCTGAGCACTGCGGGACAGCGATCACAGGGGAGGGAGGGGAGACGGCCGTTGTAGGACAGGGGGTGGACAAGGTGGACGTCCCCGTGTCCAAGCCCGTGGAGGTGGAGTACGAGGAGGTCAGCGCCTCGTCCACCGACGGGCTGCCCTTCAGGAAAAGCCTGTGACGAGGAGAGAAGAGGGGGGGCAGAAGCTCTGGTGTTTACATTCACATCCAGACAGTGCAGCACCGTTTACTGTCAGCAGGACAAAGAGATTTATTTTTGAGATGAACGGAGAAGGTTTAGACTGCAGCACAGGTCAGAAGTTAAAAAACTATGATGTAATTTTATTCAGTGAACCAATCAGAGTTTAGCAAAATTTGCACAAAATGTAACAAAGCTTTGTGAAATTGTTTGTTTATGTTTCAAATCAGATTAAACCACACCCACAAACTCCTGATAAACACAGATTTAGTGAGTTTTTAAGTGTTTCACTCATAGATGAACAGTGACACTTTGCACATGTTATAGAGAAACACTAACAATAACATCAACAACCAAGTTTTTAGCGTCTTTAAGAAAGATCAGGCCGAGATCGTGGATAGTTTACAAAAAGAAGAGACAGCAAGCGAAAACAAGAATCCAGAAAAGTCCTGTAACAATTAGCATTATGGAGTTAAAGTTAATTTTTCCTCAATAGATCGTGAAAAAGACTAAATAAATACATGAAGAAAAGGTGAAATATGGTTACAAAATCCTTCTTAAATTTGTTTATAACTCTGTTACAGAATTATATTTTCACAGCCTTTCCTCAGTTCAGGTGTCGTCTTTTACCTGCCGGGTCCTCGCATGTCCCTGATCTCCACGTTGAGGAAGGGCAGGAAGGGGTTTCCACAGAAGGGGCAGGTGGTGTTCAGGTTGGAGTCGTCTGCCGTCCAACCAGCCATGATCTCCTCGTCGTACACCAGGCAGTCGCACGTCTTACAGCGAGAACAGCTGGAGATCAGCAGCTGGAAACACAAATATGTTATATTAGTATGATTTCATGTCATGGCCTGGATAAATACTTCTGATTGGTTAAAGACAGAGGATACATTTCTGATTCTACAACCCAACCAAACACAACACTGTAGCACCGACATGCAGTCTGCTGCTGTGGCCTCAGGTTCATTATTCTGAGTCTGAACTGTTGGAGCCAAACACTGTGAACTCATGTAGAGAAACATTCTGCTGAGGGAGAATCTTTATGAATACTTTGAAAAGCTGTTTGTCATTCCTGAAAGTTATGAGAGCTGTTTTTTAATACTCTGAAATCCCATCAAAGATTCATCCCTGATGATGTGCGAACATCAGAAAGCAACCACTTAATGACAAATGAACAGCAAGCTACAGGTACATTTTTACCTTTTCTCCAGAAAATAAGAACTAACAACATACTTTACAACCTTAAACCTTCAGCAAAGAGCAAAAGTAGAAACAGAAAAGAACACACTTCTATAAGGTTTGTTAGCATAACTTTGATAAAAAGATATTTGGTTAAAAATTAAAGATGTTTTTCATAAAACTATAATTTCTGTTTTTCAGACTTTTGCATCCAGTCTCTAACTTTTATAACACACTTGCTGATTTTCTCTCCTGCAGTTTTACCTCCATGGCGTAGTTGTTGAAGATGCTGGTGTTGCTGGTGTAGCGTGAAGAGCCGAGGTCCGACTTTTCAGGAAGAGGGAAACCAGGAGGCGAGAGGATGCTTCCTGCAGGAGAAAGAAGAGCAATCAGAATGACGACACGACACAAACAGAACAAATTTCTTTAAACATTTTTGAGCCAGTGATCATAGGTGATATTGATTGTGATGATGTCACCAGACTTCTCTCAGCAACTGGTTAAATGTTTAATGATTTGGAAAAAGTCGCAGATACACTTCATGTGTTTCGAAAATCAGGTCACAGAGCAAAGGTTGTTTTAGAATTTGATCGTATTAGAACTTAGCAAGAGAATAAATTTAATATAACGTTTCTTCAGCTGTCATCATTTTTCTTTGAAGGTAGAATTTGTGTGAACTGTCACTAGAGGGAGTGTTGCTCTTACCAGGCAGCAGAGATGTCGGTCTCCCAAGGCTGGAGTCTATAGTGAGGCTGTCCAGTCTGCTGCGCAGGGGGCTGCGTCTGGGGCTCCTGCGGGGCCCCATGGGGCCGTTCCTCTGCGGAGAGACCACGGAGATCTCTGACACCCCACAGTCCTCCTCATCCAGCAGGGAGGAGCAGTCTGGATCTCCAACACCGAGGGAGGACACACTTAGACGGTCACTGTGACCGTCCTGAAGGAGGAGAGCCGACAGGTTAACGTCACGATGGACTGCACAGGTGTTTCATGCTAAAACTCACAGCAGGTTCATCAATGATTAACAGAAAAGGCTAAACATTTAATCAGATTACTATCAATATCAAAAAAGAACTGATCAAATATCCAAAACACAGGAGCTACATTTTAAATAAAGCTAAAACAGGTCACAACAAACTGTTATAAATGAACACTGTGGTGCTGCAGCTCTCAGCACAGAACAAAAGGCCTGGCAGGGGGCTGATATCATGAACAAGTTTAGGAGCTGAGCTTCAACCACAGGACGAACACTGTCAGTTACTCAAAAAGCCACAAGGTGGCAGCAGCTCTGCATCTCTAGACTTGTACAACTGTTGGTATGAGAGCATGAAACTCTGTGCTACGTTGCTAAAAATACACTCTCACCAGTGTTAAGCCCATTTATCTTTTTTGGAGTAAATTAATGAGCATTAACACTCGAGGCCTAAACGTTTTTTAATAAAACATACGATACAGGAGTAAAATCAGGTCACTAGATGTGTGTCGCCTGCTTCAGCTCTCTGTGCTCTTAAAAACAGAGAGCGTCTCAGACTCACATAACGATTTTGCATGAGTGATGGTGAGGATGCTGAGCTCTGCAGTAACACAACGATAACTTCACTTTGACTGCAACACTCTGTACCTTTGTAGGTGTTGTGTATGTGGCAAGACGAGAATACCAGCGGCTCGCCTTCTCCGCCACGCCCTTCCCTGCAGAGACCACGCTGGTCTTGAACACATCAAGAGTCGGTGTGAGCAGAGTGTCCAGGGCGAAGGAGGAGGAGGAGGGCGAAGGCGAGGCCAGGCTCGCCCTGTCCGTCCTCTCCCTGTAGGGGCTGGGTTGAGGGCTGGGGCTGGGCGTGGTGCTGGAGCTGCGACAGGGAGGCGACGACCAGAGCTGCTGACGAGAGGTTGTTTGGGAGGACGAGGGCGGGTGGAAGGTGCGAGAGCGTGGGACTCCGGCGGTCCTGCGGGGGGAGCTGTGGGGCAGGCTGGCTCTGCGGGGGGCAGAGAAGGAGGACGGGTGGAGGAGGAGGGGACTGGCTGCGTCCTGCAGATCCAGACTGGGTGTGCGGCTGCTCAGCGGGCTGCCCATGTGGTTCATGTAGAGCTCGATCTCCCTGGCGAGGTGCCGACGGGTGCTCGGCGTGCTGACACCATCCTCCTCTGGGTACCGGTCCTCGTTTACCTGCTGGGTCTGTGACTCCGCAGCCAGCAGGGACAGAGGGTCATAACCCGTCTCAATACCTGTGCGCTTGACGGCCCCTCTTGACGCCTCGGTGGTCACGCCACTGTAGCTGGCGCTGCGTCCTACAAGTTTTTTTTGTGATTTGTTGGTTTTGTGAGAGCCGATGCCGAGCCCACAGGCAGGTTTGTCCAAATCCAGATCTTCGAAATCAAAAATGGCCTCTGAGTTGCTTCTGTCCTCATCACTGGAGTCTTGTTCCCCCATGTCCTCCTCCTCCATCCTGTGACCGTGACTTCTGGCGGCGGCTGCTCGGGCAGCCTCTAACCCGCCCAGAGCCAGAGAGCGAGGCCTCTTATTCTTACTGAAATTGGCACCGGAGAGAATTTTGACGTCTGCACCCAGATGTCCTGCGATTTTATCCGGGTCGGTTTCGCCCTGGCTCATTCCCAGGCCGAGGACGGTGGTGCCGCTGCCGCTGCTGCCCACCGTGTCGCCGCTCAGTCGGCGGCCCCTCACGCCCTGCCAGTCGAGGGCGGAGCCGCTGCTGGTGCTGCCGACGACATCCTCGAGAGCGCTCTTATGTCTCCTGAGCAAACTGTTGGTCTGGACCTCGCCGATCTCATCCAGGGAGGAAGTGAAGAGGAGACCTGCGACGTGGCCTGAGAGAGAGGAAGGAGCAGAGCCAATACATCACCTGCATTTTACTTTAGGAAGGAACATGTGAATTTCATTTTATAGAGATGATGCAGTTTAATATAGTTCCATCCAACTGATGTGCTGCACAAAGAGTTTATAGCTATGGCTCATTTAACAGCAGCTGCATTACAAAACATCAGTTTCTTTGATAAAAAGGCAAAAGATAGAAGTCTGCATCCACGCAACAACTGAGGCTGAATAATAGAAACGTTCAATCACTGGACTTAAAGTTCTGCTGCCAGTGAAGGGTGAAGATTACAACTTTGTAGAAATGAGACAATACATCCAGCAGTTACAATCATCTCACTTCCTGATTCTCAAAGCGAGAAATGTGTCTTTAACAAGCTGCAGGTCTGATTCTTTTCTCTAGCTTCTTCTCCATGGCAACAGCAGCTGAGGCTCATGGGTATTGAAACAATTAAAGCTCAAGGTCTCTGTTTCTACGTGGAGAATCAGTCAAAAGAAAACAATGATTTTTTTTTTTTCCAGTTGAGAAAAACACCGTCATTCTTTCCCCTGCAGAATCCACTGAAGTCGTCTTCTTTACCTGAGCTGACGGAGCTCTTGGGTCTGCAGGATGAATCGTCGAACGGGCAGCTGCTGCGAACGATGCCGCGGGATTTGAAGGACGAGTGCACCTCCATGTCCAGCTGAGGGAGGCAGTCTTTGCTTCCCTTGGCGCTCTCTGTCTCCGACACTACAAACACGGAAATTACAATTTTAAATCAGGCTTTTTTTGTGTTAATATGTGCAAAGCTTGAAAAACAGCACTGTTCTCAAAAAAAAAGAATGAAAATAAAAACACTGAGAGACGATACAAGACTGAAATGCTTTGATGTGGAGAACTAAAATGAATGAATCATCTCTGGAGGAGAAAGACAGATCAAGGCGGAGGAAGGGGAAATCCTGTGTGGCTGCATAGCTCGGTTTTTTAGAGGGTACAGTAGACACAAATATCTGGTGATATCAGATCAGACTACTGACAGGAGCTGCAGTCGCTCTCCTTCTTGTCGTCTTTGTCGGGGGCGGAGTCCTGGGCACCGGGGTCTCCTCTCCGGACCTCCTCCTTGGACAGCGAGTTATAACCCAAATCTGATTGATCTCCTGGAGGACGGAGAGAGACACACAGATGAAATCAGATAAGAGGGACACAAAAGGCAGTTTCGGCTCTGACATTACACCACAAGATCACATAAATATGCAGCACAAAGCATGGAAAAAAAATCGATGCAGGGGAACAAATTCAACTACAAACTGAACTCAATTCTCAAACTAGTTGCACCTAAACAAAATCTCTACTGTTATTTGACAAAGTGCTCAGATTTAAGTGCAAAATCTGAAGCTTCTTAGTGCAAAAAGAGTCTATTGTGGCTTTAAACTGAGGTAGAAGAAGTAAAGAAACAACATATATGCAGGGCATTTCTTTCCTTTCAAGGCTTCAGTTCTGGGATGCTCAGCATTGTTGCGGGGAGAGAAAAAGCAGCTTAGCTGTGCTGAATAAAAGGCTCGTCCTCGGGGCACGCAGAGATCCACAGTTACTGTAAGGACACTAATTGCAGTTTCACAGCTGCTAATGAATTTTACTGTTAAAAGACTTGATGTTAGGAGAATAAAAAAAAAACCTGCCATCACTCCCGGCTGACTCTTCCATCTGCCTCCAAAACTTGCCTGCGTCTCCAGGCAACCAGCTGTCAGATGATTTGTTCTCCTCTTTCATCTTTCCCATGAACCTCTCTGGCGGTCATCTCTAAATAAAACATGAGGCTGCACAGCTTTGCTGTTTTTGTTGCAGTATGGGAACGACTCGCGACTGATGTCAAGTGACAAAACTCCTTCTAGTAGTGTAATAATCAATGAAATGCACATGGAGGTCCTTCCCTCCTGCTGTGCTGCTCTGAGCTGCTGCTGTTGCCTCTTACACTTCCTGCACACAAGGTAAAGTCTCCAGCTGAGGTGCCATCTCCATGATTAAAATTATTTCCGTAATCAAAAAGAATGTGTCTCTGGGTAATTACTCGCCGTAATTGACAAAGACAAATCACTCTGTGGTGAAGCGAGGAGTTACAGAGAGAGAGAGAGAGAGAGAGAAATGCAAAAGATGGATGAGCAAGAGAGGAGCAGCAGACTGTGATGTGCCAGACAGAGAGATGACACCGAGGAGGAGAGAAAGAGGAGGCGAGACCACAGAGACGAGGAGGAGAAACAGAAAAGAAAGGTGTGAGGATGAAAGGCTGAAGAAGTGAGAAAGTTAAAAAAAAAAAAAAAAAAGTGATGATGACAGAAGAATGCAACCAGAGAGAGACAGACAGGCAGGCTGACAGAGAGGTTTACCTGGGTGGAGGGTGGCTTCTCTGAGCTCAGAGCCCCCCCAGTGTGAGTGGGCCACCGGGGCCCTGGCGCCCACGCTGCCGCCCCCACGGCCGGCTGCATGCAAGGGCAACACAGGCAGGGCCAGAGTGAAGGGCAGGGTTAGGGACAGAGCAGAGCAGAAACCACAGCCACAGCAAAACCAGGAAGTGACAATGGATGGACGACAGGGACGCGAGGAAGGTGGAAAAAAAAAAAAAACAGGCAGCAGAGGTAAGGAGGTGTGAGAGGAAGAGGCCGGACGGTGAGCGGGACAGATGTGGAAGGAGGATAAAAAAAAAATGTCATTGAGAGAGGAAAAAAAAAAAAAGTAGAACAAGAGGGCTGCCTGTGAAAGATTGAGTCAAGCGGCAGCCATGTTGAGTGTACCTGTGCTAGATCTATCATCAGTGGGGTCTACTTTGACGGAGTCAGTGGCGAAGGGGCCCTGCTCGCCCAGGTTAGTGTCGGCAGAGCTATCCAGGCTGCCGTGACTCACAGCGTCCAGGTCGCTGCCATCTGCCCAAAGACAACAAGGCGTTAAAGGAAGCCGGGCGCCGTTTTAGCTCCACAAAGAGGTCAATGATCTCGTTTGTCTTGTTATAAATCGATATGTTTTTCTTGATGTGATTAAAATCCAAATTTCCTCAAAGTAAACCAAAACGGGATGTAACATATTTGTTTATTGGTCCCACAGCTTCCTGACATTTACAAGAAAAAGGGGCAGATGTGGAACTTTAAATAGTTCAAACCATTTACGTTTTAATTGGTACTAATTACAGAGAAACACTGCCTCAGTTGTTACTTACAATTATTTGATTCCTCTTTACTCTTAGTGTAATCTACAATGTTTTATTCAGTGCACAGCAGGTCAGGTGACGATGCACAAGAGTGAAACTTGTTTACAAAAAAGCAAACACATAATTTAATATAAATATAAAACTAAGCTTCCAATAATGCACAAATATTGATTTGATTTAAAAAAGGAATTCAGCACCTCCTTCATGGAAAGTCCTCCTGAAGTCAACAAATACTTTTAAACATGAATCTGTAACCGGACATCGCCTCTAACAATCTTATTTAAAGTACAAAATTCCATATTTATCTCTGGGGAAATTACTGAGAAGTTTTCAGAAAACAACAGCATTAAAGTTAATTTTGACCAGTTGTTTTCACTTCTTGTGTAACTCTTAAAGCATGTTATAAATGATGTGATGTGCGGAGCAAAAAACATGCATTTTTTCCTCAGTAACATAATAAAAATAAAAAGAAATCCAACTGTGGCTGAATCACCACTGAACTGAACTGAACTGAACTGAGGAGCGTTTAACAAAATGCTTACGACTGGTAACAGAGTTTCTTTACAAAGCAGGGATTAGCAGGACGGGGATTAGCATGTACTGGCTGTGCAGGTGTTCACCGGCATGCAGGTCAGTTAAATCACACGATAAGACTGTCGTGTTTTGTAGTTTTTCCTTTCAGCTCAGTTGGTCGTTTCTTACCCCTGACAAATGTAATTTTTAAATAATGGAAAGCTATTTTTCCTTCCTTTTACCTTTACTCATATCTAATAAATGAAAAAGATATGATTTAACATTCCATAAATCTGACTGATGTCACTGTTAAAACATAAACAAATAAAAAGTTCTGACGGATATGTTCATTTATTTATTTTTTCTATTTCACAATAAACCTAAAAAACACATTTTTGCTTTTATAAAACATTTTGCTTGAGAACTGAAATGAAATGTTTTGACATAACCTGACGAATCAGACATTTCCTTGTATTAAATATTCAGCATAAAAAGAGAACTGAAAGTCCACG
>JAPZDY010000001.1:22664436-22679952 GCA_029783645.1 Ctenochaetus hawaiiensis | reverse complement strand
TTTGCGCTGGGGACTGCTATGATTGGTGGAACTCACGGGAGGCTGGCCAAAATTGCAGAAAAGTGGCGGTGATTGGAGAAAATTGCAAGGTTGGGCAGAATTCACGGAGATTGGTTGAATTTGTGTTAATTGTTGCGATCGCAACATCATGAATTCCTGGAGGGACTGATTAATGAAATAAATTGGTTAACACAAAAAAGTTGCTGTATTCAGAGTCATATTTGGCATTGATAACTTGAAGTGATTACAAGAAAAAATACATTTAAAAAAGAGGAGAAGAAGACATCAGGATCTGATGAGTGGAGCACATGTAATACACATGATACACATGTTACCACCTTTGTATCTAAAAGCAGTAACTTACAGACACCAGAGCTTCGGTGACGCTGGTCAGCACGGCGGGTCGTAACGAGTGCACCAGGATCTTATGTTCAGTGACAGCAAACACCAGCAGGGTGACGGCGTTTTCTGGCCCGAGGTTCTGGAGCAGCGTGGAAAATCGACCACCACTACGAAACACAGGCAAATGTGCAAAAATCAAGTCTGCTAAAATGAACACTTTCACTGTCACTCAACATTTTTCAGCCACTGAACACATTCTGGGTTTTCCAAAATACTTGTAAGGTAAACAAAGCTGTCATTCAAATTTGATTTTCTATATCTGTGTTACATTTTTAAGTGTATGGAGGGAGATTAATTAAATCTGTTCAATCTATTCAACATACTAACTTAATAAATCATCAGGAACTCTCAGAGGTTGGAATAAATCTTAACTATGTTGATCAGCACATACATACGCTGCATCTTTGGGCTGTCAGTGATAAAATGCATAATTCCTTTACATGTTCGCACAAAATTAATGCTGTTATGCATCATCAGCAAAAACTTGCATCTTACCTGAGTGGTAAAGGAGAAGACACCGGCTGGCTCAACATCAAGCTGTCATGAGGGGAAAGCTGTAGAAAAGCTGAAAAGTGAGATAAAACCAACCGAGCAAAAAAATGCCTACACTGAATAATTTAAATATTCATCCATAATTGAGGAGTTAAACTACTGCAACCTTCAGGCAATCCTGCACACCTTCAGAAAAAACAACGTTACTGTCTGTAAAATGACAATTATCTATTTTCAACATGAATTTTCAGCAGCGAATGTTCAACTTTCCTGACCTAAACTTTAACTTACCTGCACCAGGATGCGAGGCCTCTGAGAGGACGGGAAGGGAACTTTGTGCATAAAATGAGAGATGTGCCTGGAAAGAAGAAGAAGAAGAAGGAGGAGGAGGGTGTGAGGCCAAAAATAACAGCAGATGGAGGCTGAAGAATCCATCGACGGGTGAGAGATGTGAACTGCAGTGAAACATGAAAAGCCTGAATCACCTGAACAGAGAAATGTCAAGAAAATATTCAACCTGAAACACCTGAGTGTGTGTTGGAGATGCATTTTTTTTACCTTTTTTTTTGTCTGGTACATTGTTCTTTTTTTACTGGATAACTTCAAAAACACCAAGATGCTCTCAGTGATCGATGGAGAACATTTCAAATGTAACTCGAACATTAAACATCAGGCTTCTCTTTGATTTTATCTCCTTTGATTTAGTGAAGTCGACACCATACAATAAAATTGCTGCACAGGAAAGTTGCATTTCTGTCCTGACAAACTGCTCCGTCTGTCTTCAGCTCCTTTGGGGCTGGATTTATTTCTGCAGCTGATGTGGGCTGATTTTAATCTCCGAGTGTGTGTGCGCCTGTGGTTTTTCACCTTCACCCCAGTGATAATTAAACCCAGACTTACCTGCTGTTTTTAATTGAACTTGCAGGTCCGCCTGTAATTGAAATCCCATCCTTTTATTTCAAAGTGGATTTTTGCTCCCTGTGAAATTTGATTTTCACAATTTTTCTAATCTGTCAGATGGAAACATATTACGATGAAATAAAGGCTTATTTGGAAACCAATATAAAAACCAATAAAATAAAAGCCATCAGCTGAGCGGAGTTTTTTTTAAAAAGCTCATTGCATTCACATTTTGTTAAATTGGCACCTTTTAAGAAGGCAAGTTAGCAGCACTTCCTGTTTGCAATGGACGTCCACACAACTATCACTGCACTTTGATATTTAAGGAAAAAAAGTGATTAATGTGTGATGATTCTCAGGTTTATGCAGATTTATGAATGTTTTTTCACAATAAGAGACGATGACGGGGTAAGATAACATTCTCAGGAAGGGTTAGTCACACTCACTGACACTGAGTATTTGTTTTGTGTCTTGTGTTAAGATTTGATTTGAAGTGATGACTTCCAGAAGGCAAATGGTTTTGGACTCAGATTCATGTCACGCAGTATCGCTGCCTCTTCGCTCACCTGGGGAGGCTTTTTACTTTGACTTTCAGCGTCTGTTACAGGTCATATCCTGTCATGTTCCAATGGTTAAAATGCCGTCTGGAACAAAGAATAAACTGCAGTAAAGCATAGTTGAAATCTCTTTTCCCCTCCTCTCTCTGTAACGTTGATGCCACTCAGATGAGGCTTTTGAGAAATCTTTGAACGTTATCAGGTCATTATCAGACGGCATTTCCACAGAACCGAAGATATAAAACAAAGCGTTATTTACAGCCATCCGCTGTGAAAAAGGGAAGTACGAACATGATCTCTGAAACAACCTTGAAATAATCAAAGTTGGTTCTCAGAAAATGACCTGATATGATCTCGACGTCGCCTGAGAGAGTCATGTGTTTCTCTGTTAAGTAACACTGAGCTTTAAGAAAAAATAGAAATGGAAAAACAGATTAACACTGTACTTTGCAACTGTATTTAGAGCAAAGTGTCAAATCGACAGTGAGCAAGAACTTAACTGACTGTTAAGAGGTAAAATTCAAAAAAGAAAGAAGTGAACTCACTTCTCGATGGGCAGAGCATGAGGGCCGGAGATGGAGTAGCGATAGAGGAATGTAAGGAACTTGCGGAAAGCATCGAAGAAGGGCCAGTGGGACAGCAGACAGATACACTTGTTGGTGTGGACTGTGCGTGGGGTCGTGGTGCTGTTGGTGGCTGACGCTGCAGCGGTGGAGAAGGAGGGTTTGTGAGGATCCGGACTCAGGAGACCCAGCTGGGAGCGCTGCTGATCAGTCAGACACTCGTGCGGGTAAGTCTCATAGAACTGAATGGCAGCACCGTAAACCTGAAAGAGAGGAAATCACAAGTCATGTCAGTCACAGCAGCATTAAAAGAGACGTCAGTGCTGTAATACAGTGACTGCAACAGCTCATCCTTTCTAACAGTGACATGATGAATGACAAAAAAGAGCAAATATTCATATTTAATCAGCTGGAAACAGCAAATGTTTGCTTAAAAATCACATGAAACAATTATTCAGCTATCAAAATCGGTACCAATTATTTTCTGTTTATTCACAAACTAAATAATCCGGTGATGAAATTGGTCCCAGCTCTGTTTACCCGGTTTCGATGTTTGAGCACACACACTCATGCACACACACAAAGTCTCTTGTCATTGTTAAGCCACTTCCAGAAAACAAAAGTCCGACAGATGCTAATAACGTGAAGGAGCAGAGAGTTTTGAAACTTCCTGCGGTCCCCTGAAACATCCCTTCACTCCTAAAGTAATAAAAAACTTCAATAAGTGTCGAAATGAAGTAAGTATAAAGCACCGCCGCTAACCTTTATTGAACATAAATACCAGGAGTGCCATCTGTGGCCAAACAAACAGCAGTTATATAAGCCAGGATTGGTCAAAAAAAACAACCTCTGTTTCCTGGAAATATAAGACTTTTCCAATTCCCAGATCAAAGCTAACCAGCTCAGGCCGCCTGCGTGAGTCAGTATTTAACATTTTTCCCCAAAGGGACTGAGGTGGTCAACGTATTTGTTTGCAAATGACTGAGCTGAGGACGCCTGTGTGTCTGCTTGTGTATGTCGTCCTCTTATTTAAAAGGCATGTGTATAATACAAAAAACATTTGCGGTGTTGTTTTGGTTTTCGTTCTTTCAGGGTTAAGACATTTAATCGTCTCCACTTATTTGAGGGACTCATTTCGAGCTGGTTTGGGTTTATTCTGTCATAAACAACATGCATATAACGTGAAAGACATAAAAGGACCTTCTGACTTCATTAGTTTAACTTTATGTCAAGTTAATTTAAATGTGGGATGGTTAAGAGGTGGGACAAGAGGTCATGACTGACTTTGAATTATGTAAAGTCTAGTTTAGGCAGTGGGGAAAAACAACAAAAATACATACCTACAATATGAACTTAAGTGTAATTTAGAGGGACCAGCATTTTACTTGAGTATTTCCATTTTTGGCTACATAATACTTATATTCAGCTATGAGTCAAAGTTAAACATAGAACTTAAATTTAACTGATGGCTAACTTTTTTGAATATTATGAGGTTTTGAAACAAATTAAAGGTTATCAGTTCCTAGAATAGGATGCACTGTTATCTGTGGTGACTTTACCACGCTGGCGAACCAGAAGTCATACGTTTTACCTCAATCAGCAAAGGCTGGCTCGCCAGAGATGAAGGGGTAGCAACCACGACAAGCCAGCTACAGTCACAAGGAGTGTGGTGGAGTCTGTGGCGTCATAAGCGTATCAACACTGTTTGTGTGATTACTTAAAATGCCACGAGGGCAGACATTAGATCCACACTGCAAGATGAAGCTTAGAATATGTAAAAATTTAATAAAATCACAAACTACGCATGCAGAAGTGAGTGTTAAAGTAATGGAGGAGTGTTTTCATAAGCAAAGAAAGGCAGTGATGAGTGTGTGTAAGCTATGGCTGGACCCAAATATTCAGTTATTCTTTTGTTGGGTAGATATTTGGTTTTCAATTTGTGGAAATTAACGTTTTGAGTTTCTTTCT
Organism: Ctenochaetus hawaiiensis; assembly: GCA_029783645.1. NCBI lineage: Eukaryota > Metazoa > Chordata > Actinopteri > Acanthuriformes > Acanthuridae > Ctenochaetus > Ctenochaetus hawaiiensis. The sequence goes on along the minus strand of JAPZDY010000001.1, from coordinate 22,675,070 downwards.
TTTGTTTTGTATTATGATAAATGTAGGTCACTCATAAAAATAGATCGTCAGCACATTCTTGTTCTGTATTTCCCCGAGGCAAACAATAACACTCAGTTTAAGACTCAATATAGCCTTTGGCTAACAAAAAATAAACCAAAGTAACGCCTTTTGCATCTAACAGAGAAGCCTCAGGATTCTCCAACAGCTCCTGAGTAACCTTCTGTAGTTCTGCCAGCTCGCCGCTGTCGGCTCCAGGAAGCGGCCAGCCTGAGAGCCGAGCGGTTTGATGGCGAGTCCAGCATGGACCGTGAAGTCTGCGGACTGCCGGAGTCCTGCTGAGTCTCCCTCTGACCTTGGCCGGTGAAACACAAGTCAGCATACACACTGTCCTGCACAAATATTCCCTCTGCATGCGCTACAGCGGGCTTTTTAAGTTCACATGCAAACACACACACACACTCAAACTTGACTCAGCAGCAGCAGACTGCAGAGGGTTTGGCACCAACGATGGCTGCTGACCCCTAACCGGCCTTGTTCAGCAGAGCCGCTGCTAACCAAACATCAGCGGGCTTTCAGCGTTATTTGTTTTCAATCACGATTGTGTTTCATCACATTTTTCACTAATGTGTGTCAACATGAGCCTCATCCCAAATGGACCACTTACCGAACTCACAGACCTAAACAGTCGAGAGAGGCTTGTGTGTAGATTTAGAAACACAAAATGTGGGTCAATGTGTGTGTCTCTTTGTGTGTGTATGTGATGGCTTAAGGTGGAAATTTGCTTCTCTGGGCTGCATGTAAGTAAACATACATGGCTGGTGTTCAGGAGTGTGTTGATTTTATAGTTACAAATTAATGAGGATATCAATTTCAGTCTGGTGACAGTGAGAATAAACCCCTCTATCTGTGAAACACTTGTATGCTCATTAGCATGTTTGGATGTTACAAAACTGGACTAAAAGGTTGTTCAGGCCTCTAAAACCAGACAATGTTAACAAGGACGTAAGTCTGCAAGTAGCATCCATGATGTTTGTTTGTGTTTAACTACAGTGCCGACCTCAGGGGCTGAAAAATGAAGTCATTGTTAGTATGACAAACTGCAGTTCCTAAAAAGACCACTTGAGGCTGGAAAAAAGTGGGTCAAACCTCTTAGACCCTTCAAATTTAAAATTTCAATCTTCAAAGCTGAAACAAACATGTTAACAGTCTGGTGCAATAACAGTTTTTTGTCTTTGGTGCTATTTTTTCTGCTAACAAAACTTTACACGGGGCTTGAAATTTCATGCAATCACTCATTTTAAAAAAGTTGTGCCAAATTGAGAGCGTGGCCACTTCAAGTAACAGTTTTTTCATAGCAGTGCATATCCTCACCAGCTCCACTCTCATCTTCAAATATTATAACTTCTGGCTTCAGAAAACCAGGATGGCAACCACTACAATGCCTTGATTCTTCAAAACACCAGCCTATGAAACAAAGGCTGATGTTACGGCTGCACCATCCACTTCATATCATACAGCATAATTTAACCACAGGTGAGAGAATGAGAGTAAACATTGTTTTGAGGTAGATACTCCAAAAGCTCAATGCTAACTTTCAAGACCAATAAGAGTTCAAACATGTCAATAACGTTTACACATTGATTAAATAAACTGTGAACACATCAACCACATTACTCGAGTATTAAGGTCACATCTTTGAGTTTTAGCAGGTTTTTTTTCAGCTAATAAAAAGAAACCTTGATGTGTAGTTGCAAGGTTACCACCTGACAAAGGCAACATGCATGCCTGACCCACTTTTCCCTCCTGGCATGCAGAGCATTGTGGTTCTCTCATGCCCCCTCATACTGCATCATGTCAGCTGTATGGATGGCAGTTAAAGTCTGTTGATGAGGTCTAACAGTCACTGGCTTTTTCTCATATCTTGTTTGTCATCTTGGCAAGATAAAGGAGGGGGGGGGGAGGCAGAACAGGAGAGTGAATCTGACTATCTCTACATTTTACCTTCTCTCCAGAGGCTCCGGTGAGGACAAAGGTGGAAAAAACAGGGAGAGAGTATTTGGTGTTGGCTGGCCAGCACTCGATTGTGGCCCCCATTGGGAGGCAGAAGAGGGGGACAGACTCTGGCAGAGGGAATGACTCATAGTCCTCTTCTGGATATCTGCTGAATAAACCTAACAGGACAAAAAAAAACACACACAAAGCAAACAAACTGAGAACTCAATTTAGAGAACTGCTAGGTGGAACCAACCCCCTCGTGACTACCAATTAACAGCTGATGTAGTCCACAAAACCGCCTTTCTACTTAGACCAAAGTGAAACAAAGTGTAATTTATGGTAATCACAATGATAATGCACAACTTTATTGGGTCAGTGTTTCAGTGGAAGCGTCTGGCTTTGTAATAAGCAATCAGTGCGTGGTGATTAGGCCTTTGGGTCATTAGTCACTGCCAGTGGACGTAAACAAGATACAATGAAGTACTGATTTTATTTCCTGCACTTTCTCAACCCTTTGCTATATCTTACTTTGGCTGGAGGACTCAGTTTTACAAGTATTACCAACAGACACAAACTGTGAACAAAAAATAGCTTGTGCAAACAGTTTGTGTTAGAGTAGGAGGATATGGACAAAATTAAATATCACTATGTTTTTGACCGGATACCTCAGTGTTGATGTTTTAACAACAGTGTAGGGATGTCAATTACTTTATATTGATATTAACACAGATTTTTTTATTAACAATCATCAGTAATGTAAATATAATAATTTTGTGGGTATAGGAAAATATCAGAACAGCTAAAGCAGTCAGGCAGTTCAGAAAATTGTGTTACTTGACTGAAATGCTGCCTTAACAACCAAAAGAAGACAACACTTATGTAGTATTACGAATTAAAGTTAGCATCTCTTTTTCCAAACATTAAAGATTCAATCACCTCAGCACAACCTGAGACACTTTAAACCTCATAAGAATTTCATAAAAGGAAACAAACAGGTTTAAAAGAATTCAGCTCACTGTTACCAAGCATCAGTTTGATTATTGTTAGTAACATAAATGTTTTCACAAGAGACTTTAAATTGTCTTTGGTCTGCAAGTAAAATCAAGCTGGCAGTAAATATCAGCTTACTAAAGTTACTATTACAATCTGCAGTATGTTAAAGGATGTTAAAAAATGGATTGGCTATATTTTCAAAGTGCCCCCACATTTTGTAAATCCCCTGACTCAGACAGTCGATGTAAAACTTGTTCCCACAGAGATTTTAATAATTTACTGCTTAAACCAAACTGTAATAAAAAAAAATCATACATTCAAACAAAAGTACATGCAAAATAAAGTGCCTGCTGTGTGGTGTTTGGCAGGTAACTACAGTTTAACAGAAGAAATCAGCTGCCGGATGCTGCAGGAAATGGAGCTGATGAAAGCACTGAACTGTAAATGAGCCATTAAAGCAAAGCAATGACCTAAAAAAAGTTATTATGCTCCACTGAGCTGCAAAGTTGGTGGTAGTTTTAATGGAACAATGTACAAGTGACTCCTCTCACATAAAAAGCATTATAACCATGAGTTTTTATCACACTGTAGCATAAAAATATATAAACTATTGCAACTTTAAGGCTCAGTCTAGTGTGTTTTCATAGGGTTTTTTGCAGTTTAAGCTACTATATTGTACACACTGCAGAATCTTCTGTATATTTAGTGTTTAAAAGCCAAATGTGCACATTACAATATCTCAATCCAAAGTGAAAACCATGTCTCCACCAACAAAACAAACTGGGCTTGATCAGTTTTGGATCAACTGTCGCATTAGTCTATAAATAAAGTCAGATGTTGCAAAACATGCTCATTTCCAAAACTCAGCTTCATGCGTGCTGGATATTTCCTGGGCTTACATGTTGAAAATAAACTTCATTTCTGCGAGCTGACTCATCCAAAGTGCTAGTGAGAAACAGATAGGATCGCTCCATTCACAGTCTGCTGCATATTCAAGACATGAACAACAAAACATCCGCCAGCCAATTTGAGGCTGAGCCAAACACAGCAGCACTGAGCCAACAGTGTTATCAGAAAAAAATTCATTCTCAGTTGGATTTAATGTGAAATAAGCATATTATTTCTTATACTCATGTTACCATTAAATACATACTAGCAACAATTGAAACCCTTTAAATTTATATTAGAACAAGATTGGCAAGATGAGCTGAAATTCTGAGGCATCAACATGCTTCAACAGGCCTGAACTTGTGAGCACAGCACGCAGCCAGGTTACTGTGCAGCAGACCCTCCAAACACATTTCTACAACAACACACAGCTGAAACAAACACAGGAACGTGCAACAAGTCTAACGCTATAAATATTTATCACTCAAAAACTCACTGAATTGAGTTCAGTTTATTATACCTACACCGATGAGTAACTTTTTCAAAATATATTCAAAATTATTCTCATTCTCTAAACATTTTGTTTTCCTCACAAAATGAGCCAGTGATTATGGGAAGAACTGAGTAAGGAGGGAAAGTATTTACACACAACATGATTATTTGATATCTTATATCACCAGAAACAGGTGTTACACATTAGTACTTGGATGTGTGTGTGCACCCGTAGTTATGGGATTAGGATGGCTTACCTGCTTTGTAGGCAATTGTGTTGGTTTTGGCCACAGACTTCTTATAACACAGGTAGACAGAGGAACCCCACTGAAAACAGAGTGATGTGGGAAAAGTTAGCATGTGGACTATCATGAATGTCACAGGCTGCCTCTGAGCCAATCAGGATGTATAACCCACAGTCTAGACGCACTCATTTCAACCAAAAGGCCCGACTACACTCAGGCATGTGCATCCAGTCGCTAAACCGTGATGATCTGATGAAAAATGGATGAAGCAACATCTAAATTCTATTGTCGGAGCCTCCTTCCTTCCTTTATGCAACACAAGTCTCTGTAGATTTACACACACAGTTTCTCAACAGGGGTATTCTGTTCCACAGCACGACACAGCAAGGACTTGAACAATATCCTAGACAGTGTGTGTGTGTGTTTATATGTGTATATGTGGAGGAGAGAAATAGGAGCAGAGAGACATAAAGAGATTATAACAGAGCAAGTAGACAGAGAGAGATGTTTGTCTATAGAACAAATGAGGAGGAAACCAAACGCAGGAGTAAAGGGTCATACAGCTTGAAGGACTCTGCCTCCCTTTTCAGAAAAAAAAAGACTAGATCAGTTTAAAAACACACAGTTTTTAAAAAACTCCCAGAGACAATGGAGGCAAGTTTTAAACAGTTTTCCATTACTGTAGCTCTACCAAGTTTTAGTAAGTCACCTAGGGGCGTAAATCTCCTCCCTAAACACTAAAAAACTGCATTTAACCAGAAAAAAACAATAAAAGTGAAACAGCGTATTTCTCATTTCCTTTCTCTTCTTAACTCCACAATGTTTTAGCACAAAAAAGACAAAGAAAAGCTTCAGGCTGAAAGATTTGCCAACACGACTCCCTTATTTCAAATTAAACTGTTGAAAAAAGTAAAGCAGCTACACCTGTCAGTGTTCGTCAGGACTCATCAGTCACTGCAATGAGGCTCAATGTCAATTTGTACTTCTGACTTCATTTCCAAAGCTCATGTCACAACTTTAAGTCTCTCCTTAAAAAAAATGTGTGGAGAAGGATTTGAGGAAAAGCATCAGAGAGGAGCTGAGGATTCAATACTTCAGGATGGAATTTATTCTGACATTTTGAATTTCAGACAAGATGAGCACTAAAGTCTGCTGAATCCAAAATGTCCTGGAACTCAAAACCAAAAATCCACTCCCACGTGTAAATACCTTGTTATGATCAAGTTACTCTGTAATGAACTCCACTTTACCTCAACCTGCACTCTCTACCTCAGCTTTTTCTTAAATTTTTTAGACATTTGATCTGCACTTTGATTCATCCGCTCTGTGTTTCTGGTTGTAAAAACTGGTCTCTTTAGAACTCAACAACAGATTTTTCCTCCTTTTTGCAAAGTGGCAGCCCTGGTAAGAAGCCTTAGCTTATTTTTTTTTGACTCTGAGGGGCTAAAACAAACAATTAGACTTGAGCAAGAAACACCTCACCAAACAAAATGTAAATGCTACATTGTGGGAAAGCAGTGTTGTAACACGAGACGTGTTTTTGCGTCTCACCATGCTGCTGTTGAGATTCTTCTCCACCTTGCAGAAGGTGTGTGGGGGCGTCTCTCCCTTGCTCGGGATGATGATGCAGATGTCGGTGACGGCCAGGGCGGTGTGTGGCTGGCTCTCAGGCGCCCGACGGTAGGTGACGTAGATGCGCTGGGAGGAATTGCCGCTGATGTTGGCTGGACGTCCGGAGGGTGTGGTCTGGATGAGGTGGCAGCCCTGCTTCAGTCGCTCCTTCCACTCATACAGAACACTGCGGGGTGGGGGAGCAAAACAAGGCAGTCAGCCAAACAAAACTCAACATCAGCGTGTAGTTATTAGTGTGATTACTGTGTAGAATTAATCAAGACAATATGCAGTCATGATCTCATTGGACTAATTAGGTGGAGCTCCAGGTTTAAGTCTAACATTGGGCATTTATCCCAGTTTTCAGTGGCTGACAGAATGGAGTTGATTAAGCTTAATGTCTGCTTTGCACCTTGTAACCACCAGAGCAGAACTGATGCGATTTATGAAAAACGGGAGAGACAGAGAGAGAGAGAGACAGACAGAGACAGAGAGAGAGAGACAGACTGTAAAGTGGCAGTCATGAGTGCTTTGAGCTTGGGGCCACTTTTCAAACTTAATGACGTCGGCCACATTTAAAGTCGTTCATTCAGGAGTCTGCACTTGCAGGAGGGAGAACATATGAGGTAAAAGCTGAGTGCCATCAAGTTGTGTTTGAGTTGTTTTTGCAAAAGATCTTGATGGAAAGTAACAAGTAAGTCCTGTTGCACTTAAAGTAGGTATTCAGCATGGAAGCTTTTTAGTGCCTTCGTAACTCATGATAATGATACCTCCTGGTCTAGAAATGACAGTTTGGCAGCCATGTTGCATGCAAATATCCCCTGTCAGGCAACAGGGACATGGCTTCTTCTCACTGGAAAAAAAGCTCCTTTTTTTGTTTTGTATGTGGGTTTTTTCTGTGGCAGCAACACTGCTGGCTGCATATTGTGTAATGTTATATATGTAACTCACTGTCCACTACTTATTATGGATGGAGCTTTAAACTGGAGCGGGGTTTGTACTAAATGTACACTTGCTATTGCCGTCCACATGCATGTTAGAATATAATTATTTCAAAATTATAACAGGCTATAAGAGCAATTTTTTAACACAATAAAATTAGACATTTTGATGATGATTAAATTTTAATTTTGACAAGATCTGTTGTATCTCAGGGCAAATCTTTCAATATATACATGTAAGCATATACACCGTACACTACCAAAACATATTAACTCAGTACAGAATCACAATTAGACACAAGAGAAGACTCATATGAACCATTGGGAGGACGAGTGCTCAGAGGTACACAACAGCAGCAGTAATTTTAAACACTCCTCTTTGTGCTTCCATTATGCACTTATCCTCCATTACTGTTTCGAGTGGAACCCACCAGGCATTTTTGGGGCACTATTTGAACACTGAAAAGAGAACAGAATTTAAAGTGGTCCACTGAGGGATTTTTGATTTTGTCCATTTTTTTTTTAACTCGCTGCTGTGGTGATTCTGCCCTGCTAGCAGCTGTGTGCACATCTTTCGCTGCTTTTAAACCGGACCGATTTTTGTCGATGCTGTCCCTGCCATCAGACCAGCTGACATTCTCCTTTTATTTACAGAGCCACCAGCTTTGCAGAATTCAAACTGGCCTTTATGTTTGATAAATTAGACCTTGAATTTCTCTCCAAACAGCTGGAGTTGTGTGAGAAGGTCAGAGTTTAGTGCGGTATTTTTCAAAAGAGGCTGATCTTTATTTTAGGTGAGGTGGCTCACCTCTAAAAAATAACATTAAAAACACTAAAACTAAAATATTATTGTTCAGGAAAAAAGAGAAAAAGCTGCTATGCCACAGAAAATGTCATACATTTAGAGAGTGTGGCTTTTGTTTGGGCCATCAGCTACTAATTAAAGTGATCATGAGACAGAATGTGTCAGTTTTTTAATGGATCGCTGCCTCTGATTATCAATTTTCCTGATGGGAACCCCAAAGGTGCCAAAGCTCCACATTTTCCTTTGTAGTCTTCAGTATTGAAGCCAAGTTGTGAAGTTGATGAGGTAAAGCATTAAATACATATTGTCTCACTTGGAATCAGGGTTTTTATTACCAGTTTCACAAAAAATTGATTATTTGGAATCTGAGACAGCAAGACAACTTGAAGAAGTTGTGAAAGGGGAAACAATAAACACATGGAAAGTGGTGGAATGCTCCAAACACACCTGTTTCAACAGGTAAACAGGCTCATTGGTAACAGGTGACAGTATCATGACTGAGTAGGATGGGGCGAGGTTCACTATTCTGTCATGGACTTAAGAACATTTTGTAACACTGTTCATTTGCCTTCTGTTTTTCTTCTTCTCGGAAACGACTGCTGGTCACAGATAACAGCCACAAACTCTCACATGGGGCATTAAGTATGACGACCACACTTGCACACAGATGCACAAACACACAGACGTCAGCGTCCCATTAGTCCAGCCAGCGTCTGGGAAGTGCAGCCCCTCTGAGCTTTCAGCACACAAAAGCTGCTGATACCGTCTGAAGCAGAACCTCTGTGTCAGTGCCTGAGAAGCACTGCACTCTGTCATGTCAGAGGCCAGTTTAGCCTACTTAGTATTGTCACCACCTGCCTCTGTCAGCCAGAGGTGTGAGAGCACTGAACAAACGGTGTTGAATTTCCTCAGTTCAAAAGATGTTGCTGAGGAGGACACCTGTATCAGGGATTCGACTATAACACTTCTTGTTGCAAAATCACAATGGGGAACGGCTGCCAGACAGACAGAAAGTGGCAAACTGCTGCACAGGAGGATTTTTTTTTTTTTTTTTAGGCAGAGAAGCGCTTCAGCTTTATAGAGCTGACATAACATGACAAGACAGCAAGTAACAGAACTCTCTATTACTTGAAATCTCTACAATTCTTAATGTAGCACCACTATGAGGTCGACATTTGTGACTTTAATGTGAAATATGTCAACAACTGGATGGATTTCCTTAAAATTTGGAACCCAAATTTATGTCTAACCCTCAGAACAAACTGAAAGACCTTTGGCGACACCTTTGGCTTTTTATCTAACTTAATTGTCATCGGATTTTGATCTGGTATCAGTTTATAGTTTACCATTGAACATCAAAACTAATGGCCTTAGCTGAAATCTGTAATATGTTGAAGTAAAAGGATGAACATGTTAAACAATTTATCTGTTAAATATCAGCATGTTAGCATTGTGACAGTTAACTTATTCACATGCTGACTTCATCATCGGGGTCAAACCACCATTGTGCCTAAATGCAGCCTCACAGAGCTGCTGGCATGGCTGTAGGCTCTTAACCTTGTTAAAACAAATGATGTTTTTATGCCTTTTTTTGAACACAGAAATTCTTCAGAAACAAAGATAAAGATTCTTTGGTACTTACCCCAGGTCAGTGAGTGGCGGTTTGTCGCGACCTCGCCTGTAGCACAGAAAGATCTGCGGCGCCATGAGGCCGCCATTGTTGAGATCAGCTGAATGGCCGGTTGGTGTTTCCTCTATGCAGGTGAACCCAGGCGGCACCTCTTCACCCATCGAGCGGATCACCACAGCCACATCGGTGATGGGCGCCTTTGGCTTGGCCGTCTTGTGGCAGACATCATCAAAGTGGATCTCCTGGTCCAAAGGCTTGGACGGGTCCGTCAGACCGGCCACCACAAAGTAGTCGGCTACACGGGGGCCTTTGTCCTCCATCATCTTCCATCCCCGCCAACTGCCTGCACAGTTACAGAGGGAGAGAGAGACAGGGAGAGAGAGAGGATGATTTTTGTTGTAGCAGCAGGTCAGATTGTTCTTGCGTCCTTGCCATGACAGTAAAATAAAAAATCTGACAGTCATAAATCTCACTGAGGGGAGGTCTGCAGAAGGGCAACAGAACAGGAGGATGAAAATGTGAGGAGGAGGAGGAGGAGGAGGAGGAGAGGTGTTACAATTAGGTACCAGGCAGCCGTTTACAGTTATAGCAGTCAGCTGATGGTCTTTGATCAGACTGACTTTAGTTCACGTGAAAAGCTAAAGGTTCAGCATTCAGGCTCAAGGACACTTTGACAAAACATCCTGACAAGGACAGAACAATGTTAACGTTGAAAGTTTTTAACTCTTCTCTAATTTAAAAAACTGAAAAAAGACAGTTAAAGCCTGGCTGGCTACACAAACCTGAGTGTGCAATTTAAAAAGGGGAGCATTAAGGTGTTTCTTCACACTTGATATTCTGCCTCAAGTACAGGCCGGTCCCACATAAAAAACTGCTGATTAGAGGCCTTGTGATATCATGAAGCCTATTAGGCGGGGAAGCTGTAGTTTTCTTAATCTATCCTGAGAGGAGCATGTCTTGACTGCACAACATCTTCATTTGCTGAAGAAATACAAAGTGAAAGGTGTAGTAACATGTTAGGAGGGTAAACAAGTAAGTCCTATAAAAACACC
>JAPZDY010000001.1:22646281-22664336 GCA_029783645.1 Ctenochaetus hawaiiensis | reverse complement strand
CATTTGCTGAAGAAATACAAAGTGAAAGGTGTAGTAACATGTTAGGAGGGTAAACAAGTAAGTCCTATAAAAACACCACAGATGTTACCTTACAGTAGAAAATAATGAAAACAGGACATTTTCAGTGATGAGGTTTTCCTCAATAACATCTGCATATCAAAGGCTACTTTAAGTGAACAAATGATGTTTTTCTGCCAAGAATCAACACAAAACTGCCTCGTTATCACAATTTTGTTTTTATTCGGTATTCAAAAATGACTGAAAACAACAGAGACACCAGTTACAGCTGTGATTGTTTCAGTCAAGCAACGGCTCGGATCCTCAAACAACAGGAGTGCATTTTCTGATGCAGAACAAAGGGAAACTCAGTAAACACTTTCACCACCCTGAGGATAGCCAGCGAATCTTAAGTTCAGTGTTACTTTGATCCGGCACTGCAATTGACCACTGGCTGTTTGCAGTGTCACGATCACACAGCCATTTCAAGACAACAGAGGAGTTGGGTCCACCGAGGTCAGAGTCTGAGACAAAACTACAAAAACATTTGGAGCCAAAGACACAACTGAAAACAAAATTAATGCTGTGAGGAGAAATGATGGCATATCTACAAAGAGCAGCGCTGGAGGCTTTGCCAGAAATGTTAAATGTGTTGAATTTGTGTTTCTGCCTTCAGTTAAAAGACACTTTTTTGCCTAATTTGTTTGATTTTAGGGGATTCGGTTCTGCCGTGGGGCAATCTGACTGAAGAATGAAATAACGAAACACATTTGCATTAGATACTGATTAGCTACCATAATTCTTTACTATATATTTGACTGTCAAACTAAGTACCACCAGACTTTTTTTTTTGCTTTAGAGAAATTGTTTATTTTCTAACTGTTCAATCCAAGAATTCATGACAAAAAAAAGAAATCTGTTGCCAAAATGGCCCACAAGGATACATATGTATATTCAACAGCTCAAAGGAAATCTAAACAGGATGAGATGTAAAAAATGTACTTCTTACTGGAGGCATTTTTAGCCAATTATTTTCAGTCTACAGACGTTCTTCCCTTGAGCCCTTGATGTGGCAGTATGTGGCTAAACAGCAGTAACATAATAGAATAAAAGTCCAACAAAATGCTAAAGTGAAGAGGGACAAAGAAATGCTCTGATCCTGTTTTGTATCACAGTGGACGTTTCTGTCTGTGGCGGCCTCGGGGTCTGCTGGTGTAAAGTCTCAGTCCGCCTCAGTGACCAGATTCATCGCTCAACCTCTTGACACCCGAGCCTCCGGGAAACAAGCTTGTCTCTGTGGGTTCAAATGAAACTTTACCCCTGCCAGTAATCTTGCTCTTCTCTGGATTGGTGATGCAAAAACACAAGAACACCTTGGGTTCATGACAGCTGAAATCAGGAGGTGTGAGAAATGTGCACCTGCACAGCAAGTGCTCCGAGTGGGAATGAGATTTGAGAATCAGTTCCAGTTGAGAAATGGTTCTCGGTTGCTGCACAAATAGTCATTTATTTAATCTATTTTAGAGAATGACAGGCAGACAACTCCTACAGCTAGTTCTCAGGCTTTGGACATCTCCCCTCAAAGTGACCAGGAATTATTAAGAGTTTTGACTAAGAATCAGACCCATAAGCAGATTAATAGCAGCATTTGTAAAATCCTCTTAATTTCCATCCCTGACATAAAGTGAATGTAAGAAACTGGACATATTTCAAAACAATTCAAATAAAGAACGTAAAAGTTGTTTTATTTCACCCAGTTGGTGTTGGAACAACCTCTCACTCAGATAACCATGTCACTGCAAGCAGATTTTGTTATCCTGGAGTTTCTGCTCAATTTATAATAATAATATTCATAATAACTATAATAATTAAGAATAATTCAGCTTGACAAGGTTTTCGATTCCGACCATATGCAGTGAGAGAGAGTGGGAGGAAAGGGTTTAATTAGCTGGGTGTGTTAGGTCGTATAAATGTGTTGGCTCAAGCAAAAGGTAAAAAAAGCTGCCAACTTCAGTTTGTGTGAGGCTAGCGGGATTTTAGCTGCAACCCCACGTACATAAACACTTTTAGTAGCACTTTTTATTCTTCTCACCATCAGAGACTCCTGTGAGTCAAGAGGAGATCAAAGTGACAAAACCTTTCTCTGTTCTGACCTCTATGAGTGACTCTCCTCCAAAACACATGGGGATTTTTTCGTCTTTGATCAGCTGCATTTCATGTTAAAATGTGACAAGTGTTGCTGTACTTGCTGTCAAAAAGTACAAATATAAAAGCAGTCAAGTTATCTTCGATGTATAAAATCACACAGACTGAAACGCTTGTCATCCAGGTTGCAGGCAGATGGAACAGAATCCCATTTGTTTCTGTATTGGTTTCATTAACAGCTTCTAATATTTGGTGAAGAAAAAAGGAATGTTTACATAAATCTGACCAGAAAGCTGGGTGTTTATTGGCATAATCAAATGATCTTTGCAGCGTCCGTGAGCCAAGATTATGTCCAAACAAGGAGCAATTTGTGTTTCTGTCTTTGGTAATCACTTCCAGCTATTGACAGATGGCGAGAAAACGCCGATTCAGTGTGTCCTGGCTCTTGGACTCATATTACAAATGCATTTACCCTCATCACTTCCTCGCCATGAGACACTGATGAGAAGAAAGTCACAGTAAACAAATTTTCTTTGCCAAGTGATGTCTGGTCAGCCGTGATAAGGCAGAGGAGATGAGGTAAGGTTAGGTGAGCCCAGGCCTCTGGTCCTTCTATTACTCCCATGGCACAAGGATATTTAGGCTTAATACTGAAAACTGGCAGCGCTCCTGGATTCAGCTGAAGAACAATAGGTTAAACTAAGAGTGACCTCAGGAGCTCTAAGGGCTGCACATCTGCACAGCATCCTGAGTCCTGGACCACAGTGTATGGTCAACTTCCTCTCCAACAAACAAAACACACTTCTAAATGTTCCTGGGACACTTGCTTTAAACACATTGGTGTAACACCCAGAGGACAGAATGTGGAACACGTGCTCGAAGCTCTCTCAGAGATGTTTACTTTGGAATTGAACTTAATACAAAATATACAAAATACGACCGAGGGTCTTCTCTCATTTCAAAATGAAAACAGGTTACTTCAGCACTGGTGCAAAGTGAAAACTCAGCTGGTTTAAACAGCCAGGTTATACAAATACAGATTTGTTTTACAATAACCCTGATTCAGACTTCCTTTGCATTCTTCTGGTGAAGTTACTGATCGAGTAGCTGAGGCACAAAATTAACAACAACATAAGTGGAATAGAAGATCATCTGTGGTGGAAGCTCAAACACATACATTCCAACTTCACTTCCACACGTGCACACAACACTTTCCGCCATCAAAAGCCTGCATTCGGCCATATGTTCGGAAAGGCTGACAGGCTGACAGACAGCCTGAAGAACAGATGCAACACTGATGAAGCTCTCTGAGTTTCTGCACTAGCATAAGGTCCTGGGGTCACATTCTTGTATATCGCAGGCACGATGAAAGACAGAAACTAACAAAGTCAACATGTGTGGTTTTGTCAAGGGCAGAAAAAAAACTCTATACGGCCGATCTAAGTGCAGTTTTAAAAGCATGGTAGTACATATAACACTAGCTATAATATAGTTTGTAATGTACAATGAAGTGAGGGGTAAAATTACAGAGGGTGTCAACCAGAACAGCAGGAATATCGTTTCTTGCAAATAACTGCTGCTTTTATTGTTCCAGAGGGATTTTGCATGAGCCTATAAAAAATGGAGGTGGGCACTGATTTCATGGAACTCAAAAATACAGTTAACTCCCACAAAACTGTAACACACACACACACACACAAAAATAAGATGTTGACCTCATTTATTGCAGTCCCACAGATGCAAAGCAATGGAGAGCTCTGCAGTGTCACCTCCACCACAGACTGACTACAGAGCAACATGACCGGCAAAAGAATGATATTCATCCACGCAATGCTGTCAGCCTGCTAAAAATACAATGCAAACCAAGGCAGCAGTGCTGTGACACACATTACATAAGGATCGCGCACAGGCACACACATACACACACACTTACAGATAGCTGGCTGACTAGATAGATGGACGGATGATAAATGGATAGATAGATATACACTTTATATACTGCATAAGCGAGACTCCCACTGATATCAAACCGCCTCTGTTGTCGTCAGCCTGCTCTCTCAGCCTGCCCTACATTTCAATAATAGAAGAAATCAGCTACGCTCAGTTCACAATGGAGACGCAGGTGACAGAATAAAAAATGAATTATGGATTTTACAGTTCCTTCTTTCTCTTAGCCAATATTCTTGTGAAGGTGTTTGTGGGGGTTTATGAGTTATACAACCAAAACTGATCTATTAAAAGACTTTTATAGATTATAATGCATCGACATGATGATGACACTCAGAAAACAAAGCAATCTTTTAAAATTTATTTTACATTGTTTTGAGCAGCTCAGTCTCTGCAGGAATAGTTGCCTTACAGATACATGCAGATGCACTTTTTTATGCAGATATCCTTGAATTTAGGTGCATCAAAGAGCTGAGGGGGCATACCAGTGTGAAACACCTATTCTTTGCAAATCTAGTCCATGGATTTCCATGCACGGATCATCACTGGATTCCCTCATCTGGAACTACATCAAAAAGATGCAGAGCTGCGACTTGTGCCTCGCCTGACACATAAGAATAAAAATCTCCTTCACAGTTTAAGTGGTTTTATCCAAATAACTTAATTTGCTGGCTGCTCTATTTCTCCCTTGGCAGAGTGGAAAAGCTTGGCTTGGTCTTCAGGTAAACGCCCAGAATGAAGTAACCAATGATTCCTCCCAGCATAAAAAGTTGTGAACGTTTAAGAGAGGATGTCCCGGGGCTGAAGTCTCTTTAAAAGGTCACTGGAGCCCTACACCGTGGGCCTGAGGCACCACGGATTATATTTATGTGTTTCTAAATCATTCATGACATAGGCTCATTCAGCAAAAGTGCCTTAAGACACAGTTTTCCTAAGACTTGGCAGACTATTTGTCTTTGTAAAGCTGAAATCAGCTTTTGATTACGGAGAACCCTAAATGATGTGGTTAAGTGGCATTAAAAAAGGTACTCTGTGGCATGTTACAGCTGGATGCACAGATTATCTGGGCTCTGTCTGATACTCTAAAGTAATCACACAGGGCAGAGAGTGGTGTAGGAGAGAAGCAGACTTGGTGGAAAAGCACCACAGGCCCAGAAACTTTAAACTCGGCCACAAGAAGGCCCCGGTGCCAGAGCCGTAGACAAAGCTTTCCAGCCCAAACTCGTTGACCTATAACCACAGCAAGCGTGCAGGGAGGAGTTCGATAAGATGTTGGGATCCAGCAGGCCTTCAGTTGCTTCCATTAAGGTTGTGTTTAAGCCAACGTGACAGGGGAAAGATTTCCAGCTGTCACGAGTTCACAAGAACCAGAGCCAGTGAATCTCACCAAAGGGACGCTCGTTTGAGCCTTTTACAGCCCGGCCGCTGCGCCCGGCTCCAGCTGTATAGACACCCAGCACAGACACAGCCCCAGCAGGGCAGACACGTGGAGGAGGTGAAAAGGAATGTGCACAAGAACATAAACACAAGCCAGTAGGAAGCCTCACTAGCCAAGCATCTGCTTCTAGTTAGCCCAGAGGGGTGGGTGTTTGGCTCTCGTGCCTTTTAGCAGCATCAGGTCATGTAACGTTTTGGGGAAAAGGTGGCCTTTGTGAGGAATAAATTTTAGGTTTTTCCATGACAAACTGTAATATCTGCACCCGACTTTAACTCAACTCGAGCCATTTCACATTTTTGAAGCCAATAATCTTACAAACACACATGAGTGACGTGTAATAGAGTTGCTGCTGGCCCTGACAAAAGCTGCATCTTCTCTAAGCTCATAAAACAACAATCACAGTAATGACAAACACACAAAAGGTAGCTTTATATCTACAGAGCAACGTAAACCAAGCTCAATATACAACCAGCTTTATTTAGTAAAACATTAGCATATTTAACGATGTTAGTGCAGGAAACAAATCTACTACAAGCTGCTCTGGCAGATAACCATGTTCTTGCTGGCATCACTGTCAATTTAATTATACAACTAGCACTAAACCTGCTCTTTAATTGCTCTTAGATGGAGTGAATGTGAGTGTGTAATCAGGAGACAGTATTCATGGGAGGTAGCAACATTAGATGCATTAACCTTTGCCAGCAGACTGATTGACAGACAGATTGTATTTTTAATTAGGTGTGTGTCTATTTGTTGCTGTCAGATTGTTTTTGGTTTGCATTCTTAAGTAGCAGTGCTGTTCTTCATAGTCCAAAACAAATATCCCCTCAGGGACCAATAGAGTCAGTCTTATCTCTCACCCCCCCATCAATTAGATGATATTACATTTTCTAACAAGGTAACAAAAAGCATGGTATTCCTCACAGATTATGCATTCCCTGTCTGAGTCAACTACACATATTCATCTTGTTTTGTCCTCTAAGTGAGGCTCCTAACCTTGGGCCCATGCAGCGTCTACAAGAAAATGGACTGATGGTGTGTAATTTAGTTTTTGGCAAAACACAGTTTTCAGTGCAAGTGTGCAATGTGTAAATTGCCAGTACACGTTACTGAGATGCATGCTTACAAAATTTTGTCAATTCTTTTTAAAATACCATGTATTAAAGACAGACAGATGGACAGAGGGACAAACTGAACTGAAGGATCCAGAGATGAAAACTGAATTAGTGGATATTTGATAAAACAGTGAATGTGATTTGTTCATTTGGAGTCCTCTAGTCATTAGGGCCAGTCTATGAAAACTTGAGTTATTAGAGTTACCAACTGCTGAAAACAAATAACAATACAGACTCCATAATTTGCATATTTCAGGAGAAATTAGGACACATATAAATCCATACTGCAGCACAAAAGAGAACTAAGTTTGCTTTGCAGCTTAAATGAATTTGTGCCAAAGGTCACAGCACATCCACAAGTTCACCAACTTGACTGAAACGGGCCCAGACTACTGGCCAACAAATACATCATGCAGATAGCTTTTGGGTTGTGTCTGAAACTTTTACAGCATAAAATCATAGCAAATCAAAGTTGTGAAATGTCGTTAAAAAGAGTTAAAACAAGGTTATGAGTGGCTGTCCCATGAGATCTCAGCAGACATGATCTGATCAGTTATGATAGATACAGGGTCACTCTTCTGTGTCTCATCACTGATGTGCAGTAGTTAATGTACAGTCAGAAATGCTAAAAACACTTCCATAACTTTTCATTAATAATTAAAAAAGATATAGCAAAAACTGATACTGTTACAGTTCAAAAAAGGGTTAAAAATCATACAAATGCAGATATATGTTTGGAGATATTCAAGGTCGAGAAAATGCCTTTGAGAAACAAGTATCTTCAACCACAAAAGCTTTAAATATTTTTTTCTTATTACTTCCACTCTAGAGGCCAACAGAAGACGCCTCCTGAATAACAAAAGGAGACGCTTCTGTCTGTTATTAAAAACACAAACCTTCTGAAGAGTCTCAGCTTTAGAATACTTTTAAACAAGCGTTGAGGCTGGAGTAAGAGAAAACGTGTTGCTTTATTAATTGAAGATAGCAAAGCTTAGCTGCAGCTGTGGCACTCATTTTTTTTCCTTCAGAATAATGCTACATTATCCTTGACTTCATGATCAAAAATTCAAAGTTAAGCACTTGTCAAAGCAGGAGGACGAGGCTCAGGGTCGAGCACTGAGGTCTCATCCATTAACACTCACTACTCGCCTTTACATGAGCAACGTTGAAATAATAATGTCGGGGGTTAGCAATTTGTGCCCTGCAGGGACGTACCTATACCAAAAATGAATATGCTAATGGGACTGCGATGTGCTTTAGTATAAATGCACTGGTGAGAATACTAAGTGCTTTGAAAAACTTTGCGCAAGGTCTTGACCTAAATTTCAAAAGATGTTTTTAAAATTCAGCTGAAGTTTGGAGCAATCTGTCTCTCTTGTTGTGAGTGGAAGACTGTGATGTGTTTGTTATGGATAATTAAGCACCGACCGTGACGGATGGTGATGCAGCAGCAATGGATGCAGCAGTGACAGCAATGACTTTACCTCCCAGCCACTGATCCTATTAACACCTTCATCTGATCATATCTAGAAAAAAATGAGAATGAAGTATAAATAAAGTGTTTCTTATGCATCTCACGGAGCATTTAGGCTAGCCTTGCAAGCCAAACCAATCTGCATTATGAATTGTGATTTTTTTAGCTGGCTTTAAATTCAGAACATGTGTATATTTACCTAAAAAGTAGTAAATCTTTGCCTTGCATTACAGTTTGACCGCAGGATGCACTTTATTTGCCTCAAACAGTGAGATACTGTCCATCAGTATCTGGATACAAGCAGCAGACACTGAGGGTGTGAGTCTTTGCATGTTTGTTTTTAATTAAGAATCACTTGCAAACTCTTTTCTTTTTTCTGCCTCCTCTCTGTATGTTCATCAAGTAAAATACCTCTGCCCTCCTGTAGGTTAAGCATTCAACATTAGAGACTAATTAGCACAGCTCAGTACCTCTGTGGCTCATAACTACAGGCAGGTTGAAGTGAGGATAAATCCACTTTTCAATCCCAAAGGTTTAAAAGAAAAACTGAGGTCTCCTCTCGATGGAAAAGGGATCTGGATCAGAGAAGGATCCGGTGTGACTGAGGGTTTTCATTCCTCCAGAGGCTCTGAACATCTGTCTGACAGGATCAGTCATTCAATTTTGACAATGTTGATTAAGAATTGAAGTATTAATATTATGGATCAAAACTTGAAAAACTCATCATATTCAGCTCAGTCGTACCTCTGAACACTGCATTGTATTGCAATTTCTTGTCACTTATCGGTCAACAATCACATTGACACAATTTCTACTTTGAGCTTCATGATATATCTTTGGTGATACAGACAGGTTAAGTAATATAAACTAATCAAATAGAAAAACAAGGCAGTTTTAAACTCATCTTTGAATCTTTTTGCTTGTTCGTGTTTTTGTTCAGTTCTCTCACTAATCAGCCTAGTTAGGGCAGTTTGACACTGTCCCTCTACTCAATAAAGATAGTTTGTTCTAAGAGACAGCTATAGTTGGAAGACAGGGCAAAGGGTTTCTTAATGCTTTCAGGCCTCTAGCATCTCATCAATGGTCTGCATTTGGAGCAAGAATGGTAAATATGTTTACTGCAGCCAGGACAGTTAAGTTTGGGCCAAGTTTTGGTGGTTTGAGCTGAAGAACCGGAGCATTTTTGATGTTGGCTTGCTACTGTTCCCAATGAACTTGCTATTATTATCTACAGTTTGATTTTAACAATGCAGATCTGGATATCAGACAGAACCACTTGTTGAGCTACTTGATTTTGTACCCCATGTGTCAGTGACTTTTATGCTAACAAAAAAAAAGCAGTCAGCCTACCAGGCAAAACAAAGTTATTATTTTAAAAGCATTTTAAGGTCACATTTCATTACACAGATATTAAGGTAAGTGCTGGGACACTACTATAATTACTAATTCCCAGGCTGCAACCCTACACAAGAGGTTACCGCTCTGGCTCTGTGTACAGAATTAACGCAGGGAAGTGCAGAGCCCTGTGGGAATTAATACCTCGTCTCCAGGAAACTCAATCTCACCACCCTGACTCCTCTCCCAGCCTGATCTTTTAATTCCCTAGTTGGCAGTAAACTGTTCTTAATGCTGGTATTTCACCTTTAAGTCACACAAAGAGATTTGTAAAAACATAAGCATTTGTTTTATCATTGTGACCGCTTAATTTTCAGCTTGTTAACTTTGGAGTCTGGCAGTTTTGATTTAGTGAGGTCTGTAGTCTTTTGTAATATGAGGTTCACGTCTGTCTGGATGTTGAGAAGAAAGGGAAGACAGTGGGGAATAATCCTTTACCCTTGAACCCAGTAGACCACACAGCAGCAGCAGAATAATGTGAGAATCAGACAATTACAGCCTTCACCAGTGAAGCCTTGACTGTGGCAAGCCCACATCCAAGAAAGTTTCAGTTAAATCGATTGACCCAAAAGTTTCGTAAAGTTGAACAGAGTGGAAAAACAGACATTAAAGTAATAAAAACTGTGTGTTTTCTCCTTGCATGTGAATGCAGTTCTTCCAGTCCTCCAAAACTACTGTACACTTTTGTCATCTATTGTAATAATTTACACCTCGGGTATTAATCATGGATATTAAGGATATATATTTTTCTTATTCGGTAAGAGTTTATTGGACTTACTTTTCAAAGGTGGAAAGAAAGAGGAGTCCAATGAAATGCCCATGTTGCTAATGAATATCAGCCATGATATGTTTTGCTTCATAATTGTCCATGTAGTTTCTCATCAAGTTTTACACCTAATCAAGCAATATACTGCTACGTCCCAATTACTTTTTGTCAAATTTCTTGCAGAAGCACTCAGTGCTTTCTTCTGAATCTGAAACAGTGGTACCAGTGAAGCTATTCTTGCAACTTTTTCAGTTTATCCCTTCATTCTGATCACCCATCCAGCTCTCAAGAGATCAATCGATTCTGAAAGTTATTCTGAACTTAACTTTATTTACTCAGTTCACAATATTGCAGCTGCTTAATGATTGTTCCACAGAGAAGATGCACTACCAGCTGAAATGTGTTTCTGCAGTCTGACAGATGACTTTCCTCAGAGTTATGAATCTCACTTTAGATGATGAGATCAGTGGCCGACACTCAGACTGATCTTTTCTAACACCAGATGCCACCCACCAACCGAGGAAGCATCATGCCTTTCTCCCTGCAGACAATCCTCTGAGCTCACAGCTAATTAGTGTTTGTGGATGGTATTCCCTGGGAACATACAAGGCTGCTCTCAGTTGTTGCATGTAAATCTATAGCAGCTTTTCTTTAGTCTGGTGTTTCCTTTTGGCTGGAACCACACTGTGCTGTGACACTTAAGGCTAACACAATATCCTTAATCACTAAAATATCCATTCTACTTCCAACTACCAAAGTCTTATTATAATAATCTATTTAAGAAGATTGGTTATTTTGTGAAGACTTTCATAGAGGATTCAGTTTAAATTTATGTAAAAGAGGACATATGTAACAAAGGGGGCAGCATATCACCAGAGTAACTAATGTACACTCATATTACTCTCAGCTGTATCTTTGGCTGTAGCTAGCTGCTGCCATTAGCTTCTTAGCTAAGTTATTCGTGAAGCTAGTGGCTCTAATAGCTGACCAGTCTCCCAGGTTGGAGAGCTCTTAGCACCAGAGGAGTTTTGGTGCTTACAATGCAGCAACAGAACCTCCTCCCTCCAAATACAGTCGGACCAAGTAGACCGACTAACCAAGATATTTTGAATGTTGGCTTATTTATGGCAATTTTAAATGAAATGTGCTTAATGACAAATTAAGAAGGCAATTAAGCTTGTCCTGATTGGTAACAGAGAGAATGTTGAATTCAGAAGGTGCATGGCTGTACTTTACTTTTTAACAAAGAATATAGAGGTAAAAATAATTTTCTTACCATTTTGTTTGCATGGGCTAAAATGCAGCAAAAATAATAAATACAGATAATACTTGACCTGAATTTTGTCTATTTGTCTGGGACATTGAGAAAGTAATTTTAACACACACGCACGCAGGAAATAGACCAGAATTCAAAAAAGCGTGACTATCAGTCATTTTCAGCAGCTGCATCTCTTGCTCTGTTGCTCTTCTTCTGTGCAGTCACCATTTCTATTATTCCCTTCAACTGTAAGTATAAACCACAGCTGAATACAGCAAGCTAGAGCTGAAAAGGATAATGAGAAAATGTAAGGAATGACTAGACAAAAATAAGGCATAAGAGTAAGATCACCATTTCCTTAGAGAAAAGGAATTCCTTTTGGTTAAAAACTAACTCAAATTTGGTGGTAACATGTATTAGCTTAACTATAATGTAACCTGAACATATGGCAGTTAAAGGAAAACATATATTTATTTGTATTTAAGGTTCTATATCAAATACACTGATGCAGGGAATAAAAAAACAAAAGGAAACACTTAACAGCTCCTTTACATCTCTGGCATAACTTAATTAAAAGTAACTCACAGAAAGCAATCAACCTAGTGGTATTTTTCCTTTACAATCAATGACTGGGAATATAAACACTCAATCAGGGAAAATTAGGTCATATTTCATGTCTCATGGAACAAGGGTTAGATTACAAGCATGCTAGCCTCAGAACTAGTTTCAGCCATGAACCCAGTTAGGCTGTTATAACACAACACTAAAAATTTTGTCAAATACAAATACATCCTTTGGGAAGGTCTTACACATACTGTCTCAAAAATGCAGAATTAGTTTTTACAATGATCAAATCTTTTGAAGGCAGACAGCAACATCATAATTTGACTCACTGCCAAAGAAATGTCATTCAATCCCCAGTACAGACATTTAGCATGTGTTGTAACGCAGAGCAAGTTACAGTGAATGCTTCAGTGAAAAACCAGAATATTCACCAAGCATGAGAGGGGTGAGCGCTCATAATCTGTGTCTGATAGCTCTATGAAGTGAGACTCTTATTTGCAGACTTTATTTGCGTTCACTGATTTACGCAAGATGGGAATAACATGCACCACTTGGTGTCAGTTTATAGGTGGACTGCAGGCATTAACCTTGAGGCTGGTGTCTGGAAACCAGGGTTACTGGGTGTACCTGAAGTCTTCAATCAGCTAAGCAGACACAGTCTAGCTGTCCATCCTTTGATCTTTAACTCGCCGCCGTAAATCCTCTTCTTGGACCTGCACAAGGCTGCACGGTCGAGTCAACCACCACATACAATCCCTCTGTGCCGTTTGGCTGTCCAGGATGAGACTGCCTTCGTCTCAAATATATATCTTTTCCCCTCTCTGGCATTCCAACAGGGCGCCTTTCTGCCCTCTGAACATGAACAGACACGGCAATAAGACAGTGGAAAAACATCCCGTCCACGTGCACAACAACAGAATCTGGCCAGAAGAAATTCCATGATATGGGAAGACACTAACACTCGGATGAAAAAGCCACACACACACACAAAAAAAAAAGTGGGAGGCAGAGGATTTATGGGATCACACTGAAGGTTACCTTTCTGGTTTGTGGAGCTGAGGTTTTTAAAATCACAGGCTTGAGTGTTATTTTGGTCACATATGGGATTTGACCAGACTTGCCTGTCTGTGCGACACCGCCAAACAATGCAGAGGGGAATTTGGGGGAAGTAAACCCTCAGAATGTCAAACCCCAAAGGCAGCCGTCACCAATGCTCCTGTCTGATGTCTATTCTGTCAGATAGGAGCACGGCAGCAGCTTGACGCCTCATATTTATCCCCCCCTTCTGCAGCTCAGTTTTAACACCATGGCAGAATTTTGCAGATATACACCCAAAATATCAGTCAACACATTCCTCACAAAACTTACACTTGAGCTGTATTTGCAATGCTGCATTAGCATTCACTCACCACCCTGTCTCAGTGATGAACTCGGGCAGTGACAGCGAATGAAAACCCCAATGAAAACCCACTGACAGCTCCACAGTCTCACAGCAAGACATGCTCATGAAGTCAACCCACCGTGCACGTTTAATGCCAAGCAAGACGCATTTCATGAGACAAAAGTACAAACTGCACAAACCTGAAATATCCTTTAGGCAAAAGGGGGGGCTGCCAAGGAGAGGGTAGTGTTTTGGGTTATTTTTAGTTCTTAACGACCTCACGCTAGTGGATGGATTTATTACCGGATGACCGGAGGTTTAATGTGGTGTGACTAGTGTTTAGTTGACATCACGTCACGCGCGGCACAGGTGGCTAAAAACGTTCACCTATTGACGTTGATTGCAAACAACCTGTGGCACAATTTTTTTTTTTTTAGCTTGGGGGGGAACGAACCGGCGAGGACAACGTGAGAGGCATCGGTTCCTCTGCCGTGAGGGGCAGAGATGGTCGTTAGAGACAGTTAGTTAACGAATAAAAAAGGAAAAAAAACACAAAACAAACGGGAACAAATAAAAACAACGCAGGTGCGGTGACACAGCTAGCATGACGGATTTCTAACGCGCTCGCTCCGGCAGCTGTCCGTTAAATCCCTCACCTAGTCAGTCAGTCGGTCACTATAACGGTCCATCATCTCGTACTTACCCCGCTTGTGGACGTTAAAATTTCCTCGCACACAACTTCGCCCGGTGTCGTCTTACCGGTGCTGGTTCATCGGTAACCGAGAAGCTGTGCGGTTTTGTTGTTATTGAGTTTTTCTCTCTCTCTCAGGAGTCTGACCGTTAGCCGTCCAACCGCGCGAGGCTTCTTCTTCTTCTTCTTCTCTCTCTCTCTCTGTCAGTCAGTCAGTGTGCCGAGCCGGCTGTCCGCTCCGCCGCCATCTTGGTTGTGATGGGAACCCGCCGCCCCCGGCCGCGCGCGCGCAGACACACACATTTCATATATATGTACATGTATACGTACACACACGCACTCGCGCGCGCCCTCATCGTCTTCTCACCGGGCGGCGGTTTTAACACCGCACCCCCCCGCAGGGAGGACCACAAATAATCTACCTGATGCTGACAGTGTTCGCAATCATATCACCTCAATATAATCGACTCTGTTATACCGATGGAACTGACCTACATTCAGTCTTAATTAATAAAAAATAACATCCAATCAAATATACAAAAAAAATACACTTTTGACCATCACGCAGCACAAATAATTTGTAGTTAATCACATTATTTTCTCAATATAAAATGAGCTGTCACCTCAGCTGTTCTGCATAGAACTCCAAGTTAATTCACTAACATAGGCTGTTTATAAAAGAATAATAATAAAATTTACACATAATATAGTATGATAACATTTAATATAATATAATATGATATGATATTATATATACACATACAAACAGATGATCTATAAACTCAGTTTGAGTGTATACAAAGTGCAACATTTAATTCTTCCTAAAGTCTGCTCATAAGTGTAATTTATCCCACTGACACTTTCCCAGATTGTCCCATTTAATCATAATATGCCTGCTGGGCGAGCTCCAAACCCTGACCAGCACGGTGCCACAGCCGGCTGCTTTTGGTTTTGTACTCCGTTTCAATTCTGCACCCAAAAACAGCACAAGCAGATCGTGCCGACTGGAACTGCCTCAGCTTGGAGTGACAAGTAAACAAAAACACTGTTTTTTGCCACAGTATCGCAAAACTATACAGACTAACAATACTTTGCGAGGCTTGTTTTGGCTGAATCTGAGTGGAAAACAATCTGGCTCGACCAAAAACCTTCAGGAAGCTGTGAGAAGATTTTATTATGGTTTACCAAAGCATCAACACTACCTGCTGCTTGATTGCTTGATTAGAAGATGATGGAGTTGTACCTGCTGCCTTAATATGCTTCGTCCTTGTGTGCACCAGCATGAAATAGTAGAGTGCTGCAAGTGCTTTTTCTATTCAGATTAAATGCAAAGCAAATATTTGTGTAATTTGTGTAAATTGTACCTCAAGGGTTGTTTGCATTCCTCATGTATTTGTACCAAACAACCAAAGACCGCAGGACAGCTAGCGACAAGTGCTAATAAGTGCATCAACCATTTTGAGTGGATTGTTTTTACATATCTTAACCTTTCGTGATGTATCAGAGGTTTTTCTGCCGTGAAGTGACCAAAACTCTGCAGCTTTGCCTTCAATAATTTGGTTCTGAATTGGAAATTAAAGCCTCCTTGAATACAAATGTCAGTTGGCCTCATCCAGGAGAAATTTGCATCCACTCATGTTGCTCATTAACTTTATATGCAATCCCGCCGCCTGTTCTGGCTTTTTCAGTCTGAACATGCCTTAAGCAGGCTGGGAAACTGCTGCCAAACTCAGATATCAAGCTGCTGCTCAGGATCAGCAGGTAATTCATCAAGTTTTAATGTGAAGTGTGAGCTTTTTCAGTGCTATATTTACATACAATACTGTAAATGTGATTCTTCTGCTCCAGCAACAGTGCTTGAACGCTGCGTTTGCTTTGCGATGCAAATTTCCATGAAGAGTTAAAAAAAAAACGGTGTTAGAATGCAAAGTTTCTGCACTGTGATTTCCTTTTCAAATAGATGATTTAAAAATGCATTTGAAATTTTTCAGTTTGTGTGCAAATTCAATTTGCTGCTGAGGCTCAGCAGCTCAACACATGGGAGCTCCAAGATGTATGTATGTTAATGTTATTAAAACTAGTTATTCCAAGCAAAAATAATGGCATGAAGGGGGAAAATAATAACGATTCGCTCAAAGTACTGTGGCACAGACACCCCCTGTGAGGAAACAGATTATGTGGAGGCTAAAAATGGAGGATGTATGAAATACTTCTGTGCCTGACACTGTAGGTCAGTAATGAATGTCACGGCGATCATTAGCCGAGAGTGAATCGCATTTTCATCCTCAGGAGGGAAAAGTATGATATTGGATTGCATCCAAATGCTCCCACTCAGACAGACAAGCGCTGTGACTTTTGAAGCCGAGCCATGTGAGGAAAATGTGTTCGCTCACCTCGTCTAGTTGGCTCTGGTGCTTCAGCTTCACTGCAGAACGAGACCTGAGTCACAATATCTGAACACGCTGCCTGATTTTGTCTGCATCATTAAAGTGACTGCGAGGAGGAATCAGACAGAACATCGAGACATCAGGCACAGAGATTCAAAATGCACATATTTTAAGGTTTAATCAGTTTTTTCAGTAATGAGAAGAAAATGCACCATAAAAAAGTGACAGCCAGAGAGGCTTTACAACATAACATGAGGAGAAACTCCTTTTTGATTTGCTTATAAACACTTTTCAATCATAGAAATGCAATAATGAAACACAGTGTTGCACTAAATTCTGCACAGTTACATAAAAACAACATGAGAGGAGACATTGGATCTCTTATTTTTCCCAAGATGGATTAAGTTAAGTTTGCAAAGGATAAAAATAAATCAAAACATTTAAACAAGAACACTGAAATAAGACATCTCATCTATGGTTTAGCACCCAAGGACAGAAGTAAAAAACATAAACCCGACGTAATAACAACAAAATATCAGA
The DNA here is from genome assembly GCA_029783645.1 of Ctenochaetus hawaiiensis. Taxonomy (NCBI): domain Eukaryota; kingdom Metazoa; phylum Chordata; class Actinopteri; order Acanthuriformes; family Acanthuridae; genus Ctenochaetus; species Ctenochaetus hawaiiensis. The sequence goes on along the minus strand of JAPZDY010000001.1, from coordinate 22,647,238 downwards.
CTGTAAGGATAATATCAGCCAAGCAGAGATGTGCATGTGCATTGTTTAACAAGTTGTCTTAGGCAATTTTCTTACCAAATGTGAGATCTTGCTCAAAGAGTTTGAATAAAAGCGTGAGAAAAGAATGTTTTATATTCTTTTTTGTCTCTATAAATCCTCTGTAGTCACTAAATAGGACACAATGTTCACTAGCTAGTCACTAACTTTGTCTGCTGTTTGGTGCCAAGCTGCTGGCTTCACTGGGTTCATAAGAGCTTTTTGTCGCCCTTTAAAAGAGACCAAAAAAGCTCCTGAAATGGTGATAAATTCCTGTTATATAGTTTATAATAATAACATAAAATGCTAGTATTTGGAGCTTTTGATATACAGGTAAAGATGTTATAGAGTCACAACATGGCAAAGGTTTATTTATCCAACCTCTGCAGAACCTTTAGATTTGAGCTGATTGACTTCAGTCACAGATAAATGACAACATAACACTTAAATAAGAGGACGCAGTGTGCTTCGTGTCCTCTGCTCTCCTCTTCATGAATGTGAACTGAAAGGGAAAACCCCAAACAATCTCAAAAAGTACCTGAACTGCCGTCATAGTTTTGGATTAAAAAATGACACAGAGTGAAAGTCTATTAGAGCACCAACAACACCTGAAAAGGAGTTTGTCTACAAACTGTAACTGTTACTGTGAAGCAACACTTTAAACATCATTTGTTGAATCGGGTCGAACAGATTATGTGAAATACCTCTTTTTAAGGTTTGCTAGACTAAAAAAGGTGGAAATGCCTTTTATTAATTCTTTTGTCTCTTTGAAAACTGAGAACTTTTCAAGCATTGTTGGCTTTTTTATGAATGAATGCAACTGCAGTTGCTTAATAAACAAATAGTGTTGAGTTAAACTCAAATATTTTTAAACCTTGGTTGTATTTTTTCATTTTTTAATGTGCAAATGACTGATATCAA
>JAPZDY010000001.1:22597146-22607232 GCA_029783645.1 Ctenochaetus hawaiiensis | reverse complement strand
AAAAGGCCATTGAATAGTGAGACGTCACAGCTCCATCTACCAGCTCTGTAATGGTGGTGTGTGTGTGTGTGTGTGTGGCTGCTTGTTTGAATATGTATGGGGTTAATGGCAGCACTTCATTGGGAGCTGGAGGTGAAGAGTGTGTGTTTATGTGTTTATTTGTGTGTGTGTGGCCTGTGCTGCCGGTCCACTCACCAGGCCTGATGATTCATCCCGGCTCCATTACGTCCAGGAAAGCGCTTCCTTTTGTCTCTGCTCAGAGCGGAAAAAAAATAAATATATAAAAGCAGGAGAAGGGGAAGAGCCGGCAGGCCAAAGAGATGCAGCCTGTCAATAGTGATTATACATGACAGGATGCAATTTCAGACTGCAGCCCAAGTGTCCGTGCGTGCGTTTAGTCATCAGCATGTAGGTGTTTGGAGCCTGGATGGAAACGGATGAGCAATACAATTTAATTTTGTCATTTCGTGTAATTAACGTGTGCACTTCATGTCCTTTTTTTGTCTTCACTCAGTCGTGGACAGAAAGAGCGAAAGGGCAGACTGGAGATGCAGCAGATCTGAAGAAGAGGAAAAGAGCTGAAGGAGGAGGAGGAGGAGGAGGAGGTGTGGTGAATGAGAAAGGACAGGCAGAAGATGAAAATAGCGCCAAGAAGAAAAAATCTTTGGATTCTTCCTCAAAACTTTCAGCTTTTGCTTTTAATAAAAACTAAACATTTGAATAGTTTGGCTTTTTTTGTTTGGATTAAATTGTGAAAAGTGTCCATTCTAGTAAATCTGTTTGCTGTGTTAATGAATGTTCTCTGTTCTTTGAGGCACTTAATCAGAACATTTAAAGCCCTTAAAGTCTGTGATGGATCAGTGACACTCATCAATTTGTTTTTTTCTTGATTTTTGTTTTTACATGTATAATATTTCTAAAAACTGTTACTGTATTTTAACAATTTAATAAATGTAAATGTTTGTTAGTTCATATATTGGTGTGTAACGAATTTTATTGTTGTCATGAAGCAGCAAAAAAGGGAGAATTCATTTGTAGGAAGGAGAAAGAGGGGCTAAAGTAAACATAAAATCAAAAGTAACAGGGCCTAATGCATTTAGCCTAACTGCTAGTCATCTGCAGTGAAAAGTGTTTAATCTTTTTGAATGAAAGTAAATAGAAACAGCATCCCTGAGTGTCGTGGAGCTGCACTTAACTGCAAAGAGCTTTACTTCACATGTAAAAAAGCATCTTCAGGCTGACAGAAAATTATCATTCAGGCACAATTTCACTTTGATGTTCTTGTCACTTTTTTTCCCCACAAATCTGGATTCATTTTAAGGACTCATGAGCCCAAGAAGGTTAAAAACAACTGTGAGCCAAAAACTGAAGTGTAGAAAGTAGAAAGGTAAATAAAGCATAAATTCTGATTTTTCAACATGCTTTGAGTATTTTCATTGTAAGACTGTTTTCTCTTCATTGAAATTGAATAAATATTGCATTTATATAATAATAAATCACACAAATAACTTCTGATGATATATAGTTTTACAATGTAAAAAGGCCTCTTCTGGTCAAGATAATACAGGAGTTCTTTAATAAACCCATTAATGTATTTTGCTGCTAATTCCACATATATCCCTCCGAAGTAACATTTATATTGAAAGACATGTTATAACCATTGACTGTATAGGGTTATTACGTGTTAATGTTACATTAAATGCGAAATATGTAAATCTCTGGGTAATTCTTATTATGCAGTAATATAATTACATAATATTTAATTTTGAACAACTTCTTTGTTTAATTGGCTAAAATAATTAAACATAAACTTGTAGTTTGGTGTTTTGTGTCGTTTTCAGCTCGCATCGTTTGTTTTGGCTGAACGAAACGACTTCCTGGTTTCTTGTGGTTGCCTGGCAACCTCACCGTGACAACCGTTTCCAGCGCTGATGCTAAGCTAACGGGCTAGAATGGAAATGTCGTATTTTAACGGACATATTTACATCAATCTCGTCCGACTCCAGGTGAGAAAGTGCAGGAGTTTACAAAAAATACAATAATTGTTACCTTGTGTCATTCTATTCTGCCTTTTTTGTGAAATAGTTGTGAAATTTAATTTATAGGATTCGTGTTGACAAGCTAACGTTACATAAACAAAACATCAGTGGATGGCAGGCGTAAAAAGTGCAGGACTTTGACTCCCGATGTCAAAGTTTACTCTTTTGTTTTGTTTAGAGAACAAAAGTACTTTAGTTAATATAAAGTAAAGCTAATTTTGGTGAAATGTTATTGAAAAATCTCTTCTTAAAATGCGAAATTAGCTTAATCCAAACGGTTCACGAAGCAGACAAAGATGTTTCATTAGTAAGTTTTGATGAGTGTGACAAAAAACACAATTCTGATCTGTATATTAATGTTAAATTTCCTAATCTTTTCATGACTTGCAGGGGTAAAGTTTCAGTGTATTTTGGTGGAAATGGAGTTAAAGTTTAAAGTTTTTTGGTCGATTATGTAGCACTTTTTCAACAGTTTATTTTTCATGTACAGCTGGCAAATAATCTACTAACAGATCCCATTTTAAACAGGACTATGAATGAATATTATGATTTTGTTTGTCCACATTTTCACATCTTCAGGGTCCGTGGAAGAGATGAATGGGCCACGCCCCCTGGAGCCGGACAGCCAATGGGAGCAGTCCCTGGATTATCCTGCTCATATAAATAGTGAGGATGCCAAATTTGCAATTGAGCCATAGAGAAGCTGTGGGGGCGAAAGTGATCCAACAAGTGCTCAGCAGAGAGGAAACAGAAGGAAAAGAAGGAGGAAGAAGAAGTGATGGAGCACTCAAAAAAGACAAAGTACAGCTCAAACGAGAAGAAAGACTCCGGGGACAGCAGCTCCGTACTGAACGGACACTTTGATGGGCTGGTGAAGCGGCCGGTCGGCGGCACCGGGCACGCCGCCGCTCCCCAGCCTCCGTGCGCGGAGTCCAGCTCGCACCGGCCGGCCTCCTCGGTGATGGAGAGCTGGAGGGAGGAGCGCACCAGGAGCGTGGAGGACAACGAGATGAGTTTGCCGTCCCTGGCCGCAGCTTACACCACCATCCTGAGGGGCCTGGGAGAGGACCCGCAGCGGCAGGGGCTCCTTAAAACCCCGTGGAGGGCCGCCACCGCCATGCAGTTCTTCACCAAGGGCTACCAGGAGAAAATTATCGGTGAGTTGTTAAATCCACAAAGCCGCTCAGAGGGCTGGGATTTGTCGTGCGGTTCAACAGGTGGCAGGTCCGCCAGAGGAGAGGAAACTCACTTTCTGACATGAAGAGAGGAGCTGATGCGCCGTTTTAATGACTTAATCCAATCAAAATGAGTTTTTTAAGCGATCAAAGTGAAGGGGAAGAAAGTAACTAAGTAAAGGATACTCTAATGTTGTTCTTTAGATGTTTTAACTGCGTTATTGCACCGTTTACTCCGTTACATTGATCTGACAGCTACTCAGATCCTTTACCAAAGTTAAATACCACGCACACTTAAAATAGTTTGTATTCCAAAACTAAAAACTTTGCATTGAAAATCTCACTTGAGTTAAATATACTAGTGTCTAGAGTAGAAGTACTCAGTGCAGAAATATGTCTCCTCCTACTTTTGTGCTTTTACATCTGATCTCATCAGATTATTGTGACTCTTGCATTCACGTGAAAGCAGGATTTTCCTGTTGGAGTTTGATGAGGTGGAGCTTATTTTGAGGTTTTTTTTTTTTTGCAACTAACTCATTCTGCTGCTGATTATTTTCCAAATTGATTGACTAATTGATTGGAAAATAGTGAGGAATGTTGTCACAATGAGCCAGAACCCAAAGTGACACCTTCAAATGTTTTCTTCTGTCCAACCAGCAGTCCAAAACTCTATATATAAAGACTCTTATATCAAAACATCACGTTTTATAAGGTTTGTATGTTTGTTGCCATATTTTTACTGTTTATGGTCATTTTTAATACAAAATTCCACATTTTTTCATTATTATTACAGAATACAGTTATCATTTAGACCCCAAACATCCTGTTTTTTATTCCTCACTGTCAAACACAGATGTTCCTGTCTTCTGATTTCAGTAACTGATATAATTGTTTAAGTCATTAAGGTAAACATGGCAAACTGCTCTATTTTTAGACATATTGAAAATGTATGCCTTTCCGTGTTTTATATGGTAATACACTTTGTAAAATAATTTCTTATATTTGTGATAGAATAAGATACCGAGTATTTATTGGACTGTTGTCTTTTCTGTTTATTGTATAAACTAATTTCCAGGTTTTTCCTGCCACCATGTGTTTTCACACGGCCAGCTGTTTTATTTTTATGAGATTTGCTCAGATCCAAACAAGCTCGCTGCTGTCAAAGGCAGAAAGTGTTTTGTTTTGTTTTTTTTCTTCAGGTGAGTCACTGAAATGACTAAATCAAATATAATGACTGTTTTGTCATAACTGACAAAGTCTTGACTTCAGCTCTTTAAAGCTGCAGATCTTTGTCATTTTTTCGAGCTCACTTGCGGTGCAGCTGAAACCAGTCGGGTTTGCTGCTCAGATCAAATCCAGAGAGGGTTTGCTGAGTCACATGCAGGCGGTGGAGGGGGGTTGATACGCAGCGTCAGGTCCACATTGGCCGGCTTCTCCACGCCACGGCCTGCTGGAGTGGCTGCAGTTGGGGATCTGCCCCCTCTTCTCTCTCTCAGCTTCTTCCAAAGCTCCATCTGGATGCAGTTTAGATGTTGTGGGGGTCGTTGTGTGTGTTAAGAAGCTGTAACACTAACGGAAGGAATGCAGAGAAAAATGTGAAAGTGTTCAGTGATGAGAGCTGATGGTGATTCATGGTGTTGGATTCTGAGAAGAGCTCAAGTTCAACAGGTGACTCTCACCTTCTTCTTCCCTCTGAACAGCAAAGGATGGACAGAGGTGGAGATAATGATGACACACATGTGGGTTCTTCCTCGAGCGGTGGTGGTGATGGTGGTGGTGCTTCATATGTCTGTCAGCTGATTGGCTGCTGCTGGAGACTCCCCTTTGTTGAAAAGGCAGAGAACACAAAAAACACATGTTAGTTTCTGGCTGTTTAATGGATGTTTGTGGTTGTAGCTTTTTTAGTGAGTGTCATACTGTTTGATCCGTGTGTGTGTGTGTGTGTGTGTGTGTGTGTGTGTGTGTGTGTAGGTCACACGCGTTCAGGTTTCATCACCACATGAGCCTAAAATCCTCTTGTTGTCGAGCACATGACCAACAAAAATGTAATTAGTTATGCAAAGGCTAAGCAGGAGCTCTGAGCTTATTGAAGGAGCCCAGTTAAAATGTTCTGTTTAGTGCAGGTTTTTAATTTAAAGCAGTAAAAACAACTCTGAATCAGAAATACAGCTAATAAATATTACATTATTAATATATCTAATCATTTGGTCTATGAAATATAAGGACAGTGCACATCGCAGTTCCTCAAAGGTTAAGCTTGTGTGTTCAAATAGCTTTTTTTTTGTTTGACCAAATGTCACAAAACACAAAAGTATTTAATTAAATATTACAAAAAACAAAGACAAGCTTCAAATCTTTGAGTCCAAGAAACTTGAACCACTTTATTTTTGTCATTCTTTCTTTAAAAAATAATTAAATTTATGATCAGTTTGATTTATTGAGTCGCTAAATGTGACTTTTACATCTTTCCTGTTCTAAATAAATATACATACATACAAGTGTAACTGGGCAGTAAATCAACATCTTATCAGATTGGCTCATCTCAGTAAATCTTTGTAAATAAACAGGAGCATAATTTCCATGTGAACACTGAATATTATAGGATGTCGAACCAGAAAGTAAAGAGCTATTAAGAAGAGTTTGTGTGTGTGTGCATGTGTGTTTTAAGGCAGGAGGGGTGACTCATAGTTACACGCCCCGGGTTACGACTATCTATAGGAAGTGTGTGAGTGTGTTTTCTTTACTATACTTGTGAGGACCAAAATGCAAAACCCCACAAGTCAATATGGCTGTTTTTAAGGGTTCAGACTTGGTTTTAAGTTTTGAGGTTTGGCATTGAGTTGTGATGGTAAAGGTCAGGGTGCAGATACGCGTTATGTGAACAGCGGTCCCCACAGAGATAAGTGTACACGTGTTTGTTCACACACACATCTGTCTGTTTGAATAAAAAAAGAGTAACCTTGTTTATTCACTCATTCACTTTATCATTTGCTGCTTCATTCAGAGCATGTCAACACGTGGCCTCTTCACTCTGCGTGTGTGTGTTGTTTTCAGTCACACACACACTCACACACGCACACACACACACACAGGGGCAGCAGTATTGAGTGAATAGCTGATGATGAGTAACACTGTCATTACCTGATACCTAAGGCGTCTGAACCGGCAGAACTAGCAGTCCTCACCAGCTGCCATTTATTCAGTTAAGGTTGACTTAATCTGATTTTCCTTTAGGGTGTGTGTTTGTGTGGGTTTGTGAGGTGTGTGCGTCTGTGTGTGTGTGAAAAATGCAACTTTTCCTGTAACTGATGGTGTAAGAGGCTGTAATGAGGAGGTGTTTGTGCAATGAGGTGTCCTTAAAGTGTAACAATGGTTTATTACAACAACTTGGATCTTTCTTGTAGTGAATTTCTTTATTTGATTTCGACATGATTTCTATCCATAATGAGATCATACTCAACAAGTTAATTGTTGAAATCAAGGCTGCAACTGATGATGATTTAAATATTAAGTGTTAGCTATAATAAATACTTTTTATAACAAGAATGTGTCAATAAAAATGAAAAATTAACATTTTAAAGTGATCAGTCATGATGAATCTACACAGAATTATCACCTGAATCTGTGAATGATTATGGAGAAGGTTAACAAACCTTCGGGTCAGTCAGCTTGTACAGTGAAAGTCCAAAAAGGGCAACAAAGACAGAGTTTTATCAGTGTTTCAGGTGTTTGTTTACAACCTGTCTGACTGTCTGACCTCTCGTGTTCGACTCCACGTTTGATGTTGTGAAATTTTTGTGTTTCCACAGAATCTTTAGCATCAACTTGCTGGCTATGAGGAGCAAAGTCTTACTTTTACATTAACTTTACTAAACTTTAAAAACAAAATTAGTGCTTTCTCTCAGCCTGAAGGCAAACTCTGTTTGTATTTGTGGGTCACTGAAGCCAAATAATGTCCAGGAGCTGATTAAACTCTGCTGTGGATCAAACTAATAGACTTCAGATGGATGTAATTCTTAAAACCAGCATGTGCAGAGTGAACAGTTTGAACTTTGCCTCCCCAATAGCACTCTATAAATAGAATGAACCCTCCCCTTTAGCTTTAAAATGTAAGAGATCATTGTAGATGTTAGATGTTTTTCACATTGTGAGTCTTTAAATGCACACCGGTCAAAAGGAGCAACTGTCAGAGGAATCAGAAGAGAGATTTATTGCATTAAATGGATCTGAAATGAAAACTGATAAGTCTCAACCCCAAACAAAGTCTGATTCTGGTTTTCTTTAGTGGAGGAGAAGCTAATAAAAGCCAATCTGCCCAAAAAAGAGCAAGAGACAAACCTTTATTTTGTTTATTTTATTTTATTTACAAAAAGGACAGTGTGCACTTACATTAATCATTTATAGAGATGGGAAGATGCACCAGATTGAGCAAAAAAAAGCTAATTTCCATCTTTGGTCCATAAACAAACACATACAAACATCAGTGTGCACATGGTGGGTAAAATGATGTTGGAGGGTCTTCTGGCTTCGTTCCTCAAACTGCATCATAATCAAACAAGCAAAATGTTTAAGAAGAAACTTTAGGAGTGTTCATGTGTGTGTATTTTCTCAGCCACCTGTTTCCATGTTTACACACACAGACTGAGACAATAAGCTGCAGAGACTGAAGCAACAAGTCAGTCTGTTGGCTGTCGTTTCAGTGACCTCGCCCCCTCTCCCTCTAACTGATAGCCAGTCAGGAAATTAAAAAGTGCCGCGGTGAGAATGAGAGGCGTCTGCACCTCCACTAACAGATAAAGCGCTTTATTGAACCCCCAGCAGCTGAAAAATGCAATAAGGCAACAACAGGAAGGAGAGTATGGAGGCAGAGCTATAATTAAGCAGCGGTGTTTGCCAGAGAGAAACACCGAAGTCGAGGATGAAAAGAGCAGCAGCTGAACGACGGAGGTGAACAGGGTGTCCCTGGAGGTTTCCATCTGTCTGTCCACGAGGACACAGAAAATAAAGACACAGCAAATAACCGGATCAAAAATAGATAATCATTAAAACAGGATCAACAGGTTCGTTGTTGAGTAGGTTTCAGATTTGCCTTTGTGTTTTGATGCAACAGCTACAACAAATACATGACAGAAGTTTTGCAAAAGTCAAATATCATCAACTGTTTTAAATGAAAAGACCTTTCTTTTTATAAATAAGGAGGATAAAATGTGCAAATTTCACTCGAAACAAATTGTGGAAAACAAACTTGGGTGGATAAGATGAATGAGTGAATACAGCAGATGGATTAACGGTTCAATGAAAGACAGTTAAGGTGTTGAATTTTAAAACTGAATTGTAAAACAGGAAACTTTTCTCAGGATTCTTCTGTTTCATTAAATTTCTCCATTTTTTCTCCTCAGACGTGCTGAACGACGCCATCTTTGACGAAGACCACGACGAGATGGTGATCGTCAAAGACATCGACATGTTCTCCATGTGTGAACATCACCTGGTGCCCATCTTCGGCAGGGTGAGAGGAACACACACACACACACACACGCACACACACACACACGCACACACACACACTTGATAACAGGAGAAACCAGAAAGGTGATGTTCCAGTTTCAGTTAGAAATTGGTGCCAATGAAAACTTCCGTGGAAAACATCCAAAGTATCACAGACTTTTAGAACCTCCTCCAATCATTTTGAACCTTTGGAGAAAAAAAAAATCAAAAAACAAAAAACATATACATCCTTTAAGATACATTTTGTTTTGAGGAATTAAAAATTACAAGTCAGCGCTGTCTGAGAAAGAAACATCGGCCTCTGTGCAGTCGTCCATGGATGTGGATCTGAACTGGTCGAACAGCCGCCATGTTTGTCCATCTCTCCCTCAGCATGAAGAAGGAGCTCCCTGGTCACTTTTTGAACGGTAATGATGATATTTTTTCCTCCACATTCTGGAGGTCAAAGACGCTGATTTCCACAAAGAAGAGACCCATAAGCTCCATGACTAAGAGTGTAAAAATTTGTGGAAAAATAACGTAGAAAAGTCTAGATTTTCTGACACTGACTCTTTTCTCTTTTTGCCATAAACTTCCCTCGTAGCTGCTCTGACAGAAAAGTCCACAGAGCACATTATGACAGTCAGTGTGTGTGATTTAAAATGTACATTCAGTGACACTCCAAAGGGGCACACGAAGGGATAAATTGTGTCCATATTCTTAGAGGAAGCTTCAAATATTCATAATTTAATAGAAAAAAACATCCTGCAAAGATTGAAATGTGGAAGCTGATGTGTATCTTAAAGCGTCTGCTGCCTCTCTGTCGTTTATCTGGAGGCTGCTGGTCTGAACAGAGACAGACGACATGAGAAACAATCAGATTAGCTGAGATCTGTTTCTCCTGCCTTTCTTTTGTTGTTCACCCTCCTCCTCCTGTCCTCTTTCACATCGTTTCTCTCCACTAAAACTCAACCTCTTCCCTCGTTTCTGACTCCTCTTCCTTTGCACCTCCTATCCCTCCATCTCGGCCTGCAGGTGCATGTCGTTTAAGACAATAGAGGCTGGCAGCTGATCCTTTTCCACCGCTGTAACTGGGCTCTGATGACAGCAGTGAATCACACACACACACTTACCACACCTCCTCTGTGTGTGTGTGTGTGTGTGTGTGTGTGGCCGTCAGGTGGCTGTTTGTGTCCCTAAACCTCCTCCCTCCCCTCGTCACTGTCAGCAGCGTTGCCTCTTATCCAGCCTCTCTCATCTGTCTGTCCGTCTATCTGTCTGTCTCTCAGTGAGTCATCACACAGAGAGAAACTGCCTCCTCCTCTTCCTCCTCCTCCTCTTCATCTTCCTCCTTCATTGTTTGCATACAGGTAGACGATGTTAGT
>JAPZDY010000001.1:22568172-22590222 GCA_029783645.1 Ctenochaetus hawaiiensis | reverse complement strand
TCTCTGGCCTCTTCACCATCACTGTCACTTTATGTTCTGTGTTCATTTCAAACTTTTTAATTAAAGAAAATAAATCTATATGTGACATCGAGGAGTGTGTGTTTCTTCACGTAAAGTGTGTGTTCATCACGTGTCAGCCGAGCTCCTCAGACTTTCGATCAGTTGGACACTGAAGTCCTTTTTCATCAATTAAATCACATTGGTGCCCCCTAGTGGTCATCGGTAATATCTTCCCTTTTACTTAAAGTACATAAAACAGGTTTAAGAGTATTTTTAAGTTGCAGGTTTTCAGCATGTTGGTCTTTTAACAACTCTGCTAAAAAAATATATTTTTATAATATTTAGAAGTTTTATATGATAAAATAATACAATAGAATTATTAAAACCATTGAGAAGACTCAATGATTTGATTAAATGTCTCAGTTATACTTGAGTTCAATTTAAATATTTTACAAATTGTTTGTTTTGTTTGCAGAAATCTTGCAAAGTAACTAAAACTGTAGTCGAGTAAAACGTTAAATTCTTCCCTCTGAATTTTAGTTGAGTAGATAAATTAAGTGGCATTAAACGAGCAGGACCTCAAGTACTTTAAATTTGGTCTTAAGAGTACTATTTAAGTAAATGTACTTAGTTACATTTCACCATTGAGTACTCTTTGAGACCAACCAGCCATATTTGAAGTGTAAAATTCATGGGGAAAGCAGCAGTCTTTGAATTATGTTCTCATTTAAATAAATTAAAATAAAAACTTTCAAGGCCCTTTTCCAAAACCCCAGAGTGAATCACACACACACACAGACACACACACAGAGACACACAAACACACACTGGAGGAGTTACAACTTTTTTTTATGTATAACGGGGCATGCCAAGTCACAGCATTCTGGTACGTCGCGACAAAATTACAGCAAGACACAATGAAAACACTTGAATGTATTCACACACACACACACACTCACTCACTCACACACACATTCACATACTCATTCACACTTTTTTTGTACAGAAGAGAATAATTCATATCTTCATATCAGCATTAAGAAGTACCTACAGAGTACAGACAACAGACCGAGTTCACCGCTGCAGGTCGCGTTCACACTGCTGCTTCGGCTTCAATCCAGATTCAAGTCTGAGTTTGTTCACACTGAGCTTCTGAAAGCAGCACAAATCAGACCGGAAGCTGCTGTAATCAGTTAAAGAATTTAACATCCAAAACACATTAAAAATACACTAAACTGATTGAGTGAATTTTTGTTTTAACTTTAATTTCCCTTCTGGATCCGGATCTGGATTCAGATCAGACATCAGCTGATACCGAGTTCATTCTGTTCCATCACTGCATCAAACTGACTGAGACTTTTTGTCAACATGTAAAAGAAAAACTATTCACCAAAACCTTTTACTGCTCGTATGTGAAGCCTGAAAATGTTGACGTTGAAGCTTCTCACATGTGACGATTTTGTGCTTTTCTTCTCAAAACATTATTACAAACCCAAAGTTTTGAACTCTGGGAAATTGTGATCAACAATTTTCAAAGTTTTCTGACCTTTAACCGACCAAAGGATTAATCAATTAACCAATAACGGACAGTTCATAAGATATTGAACATAATTGGTGATTTCAGCTCTGTATTTATTTCTGATTTGCACTAACAAAGACTGATTTTCACTCAACATAAAAACATGAGTGTATTTTTAACCCAGAGATCAGATCACATGACCTCAGCTCAGATTATTGATTTGGATCAGTTTGAATCAGTTTTTCTTCTTCATTAGACCACGTGTGGATCGAACAGGAACAGAAACAATCTGAATTCAGAGACGTGAAGCTGCAGTGTGAACGCGAGCCGACAGCCGTCGCTAGTTTCATCCTGTAACAGTACAGTTTTTTTTTTAAAGTCGATATAAAATCATTTACATTTGGGGTGAATGTCTCGAGTACAAAAAAGGCACTGCCATTTGTTATTCTAAATATGACTTTCCCAGCCTTGTGCATGCAGTTTTAAAATATAAATTACACTTTTTTTCAATCGTCCCCCTTTTCCTCTTTTCTGCATTTTCTTCAATTTTTTGTCTTTTTTGTGTCTTTTTTTATTATTAAACATACAATATTCTTTTTTTGTCAAATATATACGTAAGCCTGCAGTCAATACAGGACATCGGCTCTTTGATAAAATAAAACTAGATGAAATAAAGGAGCACAGTCAAGCGGTAACACTTTGTTAACAGAATGAATTCTGCTGAATTTACAAAAAAAAACAGAAAAAAAAAGAGAAAAAAGTCTCGGCATCCCATAATGACATCAACTGACTAAACTGCAGAATCTATGACAAAAAAATAAAAGATACAAAACAGCATATATGTCTTGAATTAAAGTACATTAAATGTTTTTTTTGGAATATCAAGGCGTTTATCTGACTGTTAATACTGCAGTGTGCACAGCGTTAGAAGCACTCCACAGAGCTGATATGCATTCAGGAAAAGAAGAAGAAAAACGAGAAGCATTTGGTTTGAGGAGACGTGTGATGATCCAGACCTCAGAGCTGTGACCTTCACTGTCCCGTCACGGGGACGTTCTCAGGAAACCGGAGCTGAGCAGAAACTGGAGGCCTGTGCTGTCGTTTCCAAAAACACCGAACTTCACTCTGTTTTCACCTGGAAAAGTCACATGAGCTCAGGTTTTTTAAACGCTGACAGTCAGCCAGTGTTTCTTGAACTCTGACAGGAATCTCCTGAACTTCGTATCAGCGTCTTTCAAACTCAAACATGTTAACGTGATATGAACGTTAATCAAAAATACTGCGAAAACGACACAGCTTCAAGAATCCCTTTGATTACACAACGACTGCAGGTTTTAAAGGGGAAGTCTGGTGATTTTCTCTCCTTTTCTTAATGAACAAATCCCATGAAAAGACCAGAGCAGACACCTTCTTCCTCTGAGCAGAGTTTCGTTGCTCTCCTTAAACTCTCAGATGTTTTTTACAATGAACACACACACCGTAGTGTATTTATGTGCACCAAACGTGGATTCATCCGCCACTGAAAATAGTCCCAAACAAAAGCACTGGTCTCCCTCCTGTGTGAGTGACTGTGGTAAAAACTACAGCCAGCAGCTGCTGAAGGAAATCAGTTTTTAAACATGTAACACTGAATATTTGTGACCTGTTTTAAAACGTTTAGTGTCGAGAGCGTCATAAAGTTTAACGAGACAAACACATTGAGTCCAGGTTTTCATGGGATCTGTGTATAATAAGAAAAACAGAATAATCACAGCTTTATCCTTTAAAGTAACACGTCAGACCCACAGTGTTAAACTCTCGAGTCAGGTTTGAAACACCCACAGCACCGGTTTCAGTCCACTTTCCGGCAACGACAACACACACCGCCGCTGCGTTTCAGCTCGTGAACTTCTGTAACATGAATGATGGATGTGTGACGGAGCGGCTCCGGCTCTCTGCTGCCCTCCGACAGCGAAGCTTCACATGAAAACAACAAAAAAATCTCAACATGACACTGATAGATACAAACAAGAAGAAAATAGTTCAACAACAGCAACAGAAAAAAAAACAAAAGAAAAACAGTCAAAGTCAACAATAACTATGTTAATATTTGAGATGTACGTATGGTCACCAGCCATAACATGTTAATACATACGGTACTTTAAATAATAATACACCTAAATGAGTAAAAGTATTACCTCTGCAAAAAAATATGAAAAAAACAAAATAAATAATTGTATCTACTGTAAGTACTGATTCATATGGCAGTGACACTGAAACCGTCTGATTCTCAGCGAGGAGCTTCAGAACAAACACGTGACATCAGTTTCTCCGTTCTCAAAGAGCCGCAAACACACACACTCACACACACACACACACACACACTTTAAACACTGAGACAAAGAGCTTCAGAGTGTGCAGCGATGTCACGGCTGTAAAACACACACACTTTGTCTGCAGAGTGTGTGTGTGTGTGTGTGTGGACTGTTTGTCTGATTTTGAGCCACGTTCAGATGAAATGAAGACGAGCCTGTCGGAGGCACATGAAGGCACCACAGGAGGATTTCTGCATGTTTTCGTCACACACTGGCTGTTTTTTGTGTCCTGTAGTGTTTTGGATGTCCACTGGTTTCTGTTGTGTTCTGAAACTGGTTGCAGACGCCTGAAGCTCGCTTGAGAAGCTGGTTCATCACAGCAAACATCACTCCTGCATTTAGTGTTCTCTGGGTTAATTTTGGCTGCAGATCTTTTGAAAAGCCTGCACTGCATCAAGTAAAAAACTTAAAAAAGCAACTCAGACAGTGTTTGCGGTTGAAAACTCTCTCAGGAAGTGTCAGAAATGAGTGTTAGCTTGTGTTGTGTAATGTGTGTTGAAATGGACTGAAACATGCACAAACTCTGACGTGGTCCTTTGAAAACTGTGCGGGATGATTCAGGCCGTGCTGAAGCGACATGAGAAGAGAGAGTTTTCCACTCAAACATCCTCCAAGTTAAATCAATCACTCAAAGTCGCTGAGAGCTTTTTTTTTTCTCTCTGCTGTTGGATTCAACGTCTGTCTGTCTGTCTGTCTGTCTGTCTGTCTGTCCACTGCGTCTGTAGCTCTACAGTGGAGAGCGAGTGTCGACCTCGTCTCTTCGATCTGCTCCGTTTGATTCGACTCCGAAGCAGCAAACGGCTGCTCGGGCCTCGGACATTTGGATTTTAGTGTATCACATTATCATATCAAGTGCAGGATACAAAGGAAGTACTACAGAATTGCAACAAACTAATGAAGAAACTAAACAATAATAAAGGATGACCCTCGACGGCGACCGCAGCACAGGCGCTCAGCTGAAAGCAGCACGGGGGGAGGGGGGAGTTTCCTAACCAGCTTATTCTGATATAAAGCCATTTTTATAAAGTCTGTCTTCCAGACACAATAAACTGAGGATAAATATTAAGACACAGAATAACCATGAGATTAAAAAAAAGAAATTCCATGTAGGCCTGCACGAACAGGACAGACAGAAGAACACGCAACACGGCTGTGAATCCCTGCAGCGATGAAATCTCCCCTCGTTAACGATTTTTCAATGACCTGCAGATCTCCTGCCTGTTCACGGACTTCAGCGTCCGTCCTGTCATGACTCTGTTTGGCCAGCAGGTGGAGGTAAGCACTAATGAGACAATCTCTGGGGAAAAAAAACTACCCTTCATGGATTGACTGTGTGTGATTTCAGCAACACGGTCCGAGTGGAAACCAAGTCGTCCTCCCGTTTTGTTTTTGTTTTTCTGCCACTTTACATTTCACACATTTCATCATCTCCCTTTCCTCCGAGAGAAAAATGTAGTTGTAACATGCAGCTTAAGCATATCACCCTGCGTTAGAGAAAAAACAACGAAACCCAGTATCTGAACATGCAGACAGATCCCACCGACGATACAGTCGTCTTAATCTCCCACTTACACGTATAAAAAAACCTACATTTTCGATTCGTTCTGCCCACAGAGGCTCTGAATTCAAAGAGTTCATACAGTACATGCTGGAGATAAACAATATGTAACCGACTGGTGCCAGATTCACTTCCTCCTACACTCACTCACAGACTCCGAATATGATTAGACATGACATCATCTTCCTCTGTCATCCTCGGCCAATCAAAGGTCCCGCCTCTGATGTCTTTCTCCTTCAAACATCCGCTTCCCTCTGCAGGATCCCACCAGCTCCGTTCTTTCTTCTACCACTTCCTGTGTCTTTCTCCTCATCACCTTCATCCTCGTCTCCCTCTCCACACGTCTGCTCTGCCTCCTCCTGTCTAACTCTGCTCTCTCCTTCTCTTTTGGCAAACGATCGGGCCGACGCTTCTTTGTTGTCGGCTGCTAAAATAAAAAATATCCATGTTGGTTTGTAAACTAGCGTGATGGCTACTCATGGGACGTAAAGCTGGTAGACGGCCAAGGCTTTACAGAAGATTACACCATTCATACCTGAAGTTCATACATGTTTCTGTACCCTTTGAAAGTAGCATCATTGTGTAAACAATAAATACATACAATACGTATAAATGATTCTTTTTTTTTTGCCACTCAATACTAAGCAAGAGGCCTTCGAGCTCCTCGAGCGTCCTCGCCGGACACTCAGTCCTTCACTGAAAACTGTCATGAAAACCCCAAACTTCCCTCTGAGTCCTTCCAGCTCTGCTCGTCTCGTCTTGTTTTTGGGTCTGAGGTACGGTTATGAATCTGAAAACATGCCACGAGCTGTGGTCGATGTGCGGGGGACCGGAGGGTGTCGGAGAGGGAAAGGGCCTCAGTCTCACTGGGTCCCGATCCACAGGCCAGCGTCTCCCTTCTGCTGGGGCTGACTGGACCGCAGTACTGCACACGGCCTCCCCGTGGGGAGGGAGGCGCTGTTCGCACACTGTCCGATGCGTTTCTCTCTCCTCACCCAGTCGCAGGTGACTGTGAGCATGCTGGCGGAGCAGGAAGTGTGTTTTTCCGACCCGATGGACGGTGCCAATGTGATAGCTTGTGTGGGCCGTCTGATGAGCGGCTCTCTGGTGTGTCTTGGATCCCGCCCGATCCTTTGGTTGAGCTCTACCATTGGCTACAGGGAGAGGGAACAGGAGGGCTGGTGACCTCGAGGTGACTTATCGTGAGAGAGCCTCGTGAACCTGTGCTCTCCTCCCGCTCTCACTCAGGTCCTCGTTTCATATTGTTGATGTGCGATCAGCACCGTCTGAGGAGGAACAGCAGAGAGAAGAAGAGATCAGGGTTGGACTCAGTGTTACAGCGTGGATGCAGAATCACCTCATGAAGATAAACTTTAATAGTAACCAGGAGGAGAAAGCTACGAGTCCTCAGGCTCCTGACATTAACCCTCGCTGTGTCTTTCTCCTGGTGCATGCTGGGAAAGGCTGGAGCCTTTTTATGAACGTAAACAGAAGCATGCTGGTTCTGAAAATGATTTCAGATCTCATGCAGTCCAGCACAAACACATATATGTTCATTTGTTTGTTCCATGTGGGTCAAACAGACGCTTCATACACAACAAGAGGCTGACTGTCAGCCAAAGGCAGAATTTTTCTCTGCAGCTCCTCTCTGCTTTTTGGATTTTTGGAAAAGATCTCACAAATTAACTACAAAGGTCATTTTGTTTTTTAAAGAAAACCAGTTAGACGACAGTTCTTAGTATTTTTTTGTCTTCCTGTCTGCTATCTTCCATCTTGTTTCTGGCTTTCTTTAATAATGACTCCACATTCCTCTTTCCCTCTGGGGGCTACAGAGTATTGATTATAAGCATTTTATGAATAAAATTTCATCTGATAGCTGTAAGCTGCTGTTGAAGGCCTGAAGCTTTTCTGGCCTGGTGAACAGCGAGGGGCCGGAGCCCACAATGTCGTGGTGAGAGAACAACACATCTGTCAAAATACTGATGAGCCTTTCAGAGAAAAACAACAGTCTGACAGCTGTTGCCTCCGGTGTGGCTGAAGAGGAAAATGTTATCAAGCTACACACCGGTGGACATTTTGATTCCATGAGAATAAAAGCTCCATCGAACAGCAGAAGGGCAGGTAAATATCATTGTGAGCAAAGAACAAAATATGCTGCACAAATGTAAACAGAGAGGCTGCAGCTGTTAGCAAACGTGCACGTTAATGTTGAGAGAAGCTGAATGCACGTTTGTTCTGTTCAGTCTGTTCTTTTGCAAAGACTCATATGTTTTTATGAAGGCAGTTTCCTGTTGAAGCTTTAATTCACACGCAGCCTCGAACTGAATCGCAGTCTGACACACTTACTGTGCGATTCAGGATAAAGTCACACTGGATCATTTTAATCTTCTGGATGTTGTAGTTTGTGTAAGAAATGAACAGATCCAACTTTATCTCATCTGATACATGAGCTCAAGATATCAGCTGAGCACTGATCAGACACCAGCACTTTCCTTTTCACAGATCTCTAATCAGTACACGACACTGTGGGGGACTAAATGTAACTGATACTGAAAACACTGAATTAGGTAAGTCAACCTGTGTGATTATGAATCTAAATGCAAAGTTGATTTCGTTGCACAAGAATCTCCAAGAACAGGCGACTCAGAGTTCTGAGACGAGAAAGAGGCAAAAATCTTATTTAAAGTTTCTCTAGTTAAAGGCAATCCTTCGTTCTGCTCTCCTCCCCACACACACAACCTACTCCTAACACACACACACACACACACACACACACACACACACACACACACACACACACAAAGCAGCACTTGTCCACCGCTCTGTGCTGAGCACTGAGGCCCACTGTTTTTACCTCGGGATGGGGGGAGTTGGCACTGACTTTAGCCCACACTAAAATTCACTGTACATGGGAATTTTCTGCTTAGGTCACCATCTGACGGACTTCGCTCGGCCATGCAGACGACAGCAAACTGCATACAGGTTCAAAAATAATTTTTATACGTTCGAGGTTCAAGTTTACTATCCATAGGAAATGCCACAGTTATAGAAAAAATCCTCTATTTCCTTCTGAGAGAAAGAAGGATTTTTAAAAAACAGATTTTATTCATTCGTTTGTCAAAAGTTAGTCCACACTAAACTTGAATAACTTGAATTTATAATGATGACATTTAAAATATGATGTAATCCCCCAAAATCAAGTTTTTATATCATTTCATATCTGAAGACATGAATTATATCTGAGTGAGAATTTTTGCTAAAACCAGCTTTTCTCCTCTCACTCTTCTGGTTTTATTTCCCTGTTGAGCTGAACTCGCCTCGGCTGATGACAGAGCTGCTGTCAGATTTCAAACTTGGCGAGTTTTGGACCTGCTTGGCCGGACTGGACCAGGTCTGGAGTTATTGATGGGCCAGAGTCAAAGAGCTGTTCATACGACAGGATGACTGACTGAGTGTTTGAGAGGGTCAGTCAGCCTGAAGATCAGTGTGAAGATCAGCTGAAGTGATGGAGCCTGAACGTGACTCGCTGACTGATTGAATGATGTGACTTTCGGACGCTGTGGACTTTACTTTGGCTTGGAATATGACACAGAAGATCTGGCTGAGTCAGATCCAACTGCTGGCCTGTTCAGAGGCTTTTACAACTGACGGCAGTTAAATTCAAGCACTTTCAAGGCTCTTACACCAAACATTTCCAGCCTCTCAAAGCTTTTTATCACAACATCTAAACTGTTACTGTAATTATAAAGATTAAAGTTTACAGAACTCCTTCATAGCCACTGCTGCAGCTTCACACTAAAACATTTAACTTTAGCAAAAATCTGTCTCTTATCAAAACTTTGTCTGAACATGAAAACAGTAATTTTTCACATTTCTGACAGTGGGTCAGTTGGAAATATTGCAGGGAAGAAAGAAACAAAAGTAAGCAGCTGATGGATGAAGAGCTGCAGGCGACAGGCTGAAACCTCTAACTTCTCTGCCTGGTAACAAACTCCTCAACCCTCATTAACATTATCAGGTTCCCTGTTTACATGAAGTTTAAAGCAGGTGTTTTTAGGTGCTTTTACTTCTTGATCTGACACAAAATCCTCTGCTATCACCTTGTTCTCTCCTGACTCTCGACTTGTAGAAAGTTTAATCTACTGCTGCTTTTTAACAGAGCAGACACTTAAACCTTTTTTCATCAGACTAGTTAACAAAAAAACACAAAACAGGATGATGGTGCAGGATGGCAGGCGAGTGATGTGGTCAGTTTATTTCCACACACTACTGAGGCAAACCTACAAGGAACCACTGACCAGATTTATCATTACCTTGTTCTTATTATCTTGTCTTGCATTCTGGCAAAGAAATCAGGAAATCAACTACATAAAACAGTACAAATGGCAGCCTGGAACCGAAGTGCATCCGTTCTCAAAGCTGAGGTCAGTCAGTTGGTAGAACAATGACAGAAGCTGCTCCCTGCTGTTCGTCCTGGACTTATCGTCTGACATCACTGCCAGACTGCCATCAGAAACCTCAGCAATGTAATAATCAGCCATAGAGGGACCTGAATAACCACATTACTCTATGATTTACTTAAGATCACATCCTGGATTGGACTGAAGACAGGATGAGTCTCATAACCAGCAGGGGAGTGTGGATGTGATGAAGGGACAGACAGACTAACAGGAGGGACGATCCAGCCACATTTAATCTCTATGACAACTGTATCTTATGTGTTATGGTTAATTGGTCGGGATCAATTAAAAACTGTGTGTTACCTCCCAATGCGTGCTCTGTCATACTCAGACACAGAGACTCAAGGCGATTGTTGATGTCTGGCTCCGTCACCGGCAACTGAAGATCTGTAACAAGAGCAAATTCAAAGAAACATCAGTCTTAGTTGTTAAACAATGTGTGAAAAAACAAATGATGTGAAGAAAGTGAACTGATGATGATCACAGCAGGTTCAGCAAGTGAACAAAACACGATTTAATCAAATTACAAATTATTTCCTGCAGCCGATGCTCTTCATGGCAGAAATTATGTACAATATCACTGTTTGTTAATTTCTCATTAGATAATGAAAAGCTGTGTTAAACTTTGCAATGACTTCACACACTCGCAAACAGAATCACAATAAGACTTAAACCTTCTTGTCCTCCTTTCTTAACAAATCAGCATCAGACGTGTTTGCAAAGGACAAAAGAAGAGAATTCAGATCGGTTCACTGGGACAAAGTCGTCCATTCAACCAGAGTGTTGCATCAATAATCAGATTAAAGCCCACCGTTAACCCCAGCAACGAGACACACGCTGCATCAACACACTGACACACACACACATGTGTGTGTGAGAAGGAATTAGACCGGACTGGTTCCTGAATTTACACTCACTGATTCAAAATCATGAGGCATTTCATTGATGTGTTTTTTCTTTGAACTGCATCATCAGATCTCACTTTTCCATTCAACATTTACATGTTCACCTAAAACCTCCATGTTCCTGATCAACACACGCTGCCACAGGTATTACTGGTGGTAGTAGTAGTTGTCGTACAAGTAGAAGTGGTAGAAAAAGTAGTTTTACTTTACATTTCAGTATCATCTTATCACAGTAGCTTTATGATGCCTTAAAGTCCTTCTGACAAACTCTTTCTTCTTATGAGTTTGAAAACTAAAAATACTGCATGGTGTTACTCAAGTTGCACCATTTGCAAACAAAACACTGTATATATATGTATTTTTAAATTTTAACCAATGCCTATTTTAGTGATATGAGGATACACGTATGTACAGAGTTGTTTAGAGCAAAAGGGACAATGTGATTTATCAACAGACAAATGTATTGGCATCTGTTCTAAAAACCTGAAAATCATTCAAAAATCATTCCTCACATGATGTTTTTCTGCTTTTTTCTGTTTTAAACATTTGTAAAGTTAATATTTTGGTGGTTTTTGACTGTCAAGAAGTTTCTGTGAGAAACTGTAAGGTTATAATGTTCACAGCTTTTTGGCAAATCATAAATTAAACAGCTGATGCTCGTCTCATCAATTTTTACTTTCTCATGTTTTAAACTCTCAGGTTCTAGTTGCTGTTGGTTGTTTTGGCCTTGACTGTAAGCAGGGTGGAGACTGTGGAGGGTTAGGCTGAGGTTGGAGGGGGGAGTAAGTGTGTGTTGGGGGGGTCAGGGGTGGGAGGGGCTGTATTTGGGCCACAGCAGATCCTAGCAACCCCTTCCAGCCCTTCAGTCCTTCGCTGAGTCTTCAACACAGGCCGGGCAGTGAAAATCCCTTGTGGCCAGAGAGAAAAGCTGAGTTAGGCCCAGTAGTCCACAGTGGGCTATTTATAGGCTCCACCCCCCCCCCTCCCCCCCACAATCCCCAACTCCCCGCCTCACACACCCCTCCACCCCCTGTACACACAGACTTACAGCAGCACAAACACACACTGAAGAAAACTGTACACATGGACACACACTTGTGTCTTCATCGCCTCCTTTTCTTTGCTGTGTCTCACTTAATAAGTCTATTTATCCATCTGTTGGCAGAGAGGACGACAGATCACATAGATACACAGTGAGACAGCGGGGGAGGGAGGGGCGAGGGAGGGGGGAGGTCTGGCCTTTCAAATCAGTTATTCTGGCCGAGTCCCAGCCATACCCACCCTTAAGGGTGACTGCTATGTGTGCATGACTCTGCAGAGTTGTCAAAGAAGGAGAGATGGAGGGATGGAAAAAAAGAAGGGAGAGAGATGGGAAAGTTAAGAAAAAGAGTGAGTCAGGGAGAGAGGGAAGGGGAAAGGAGTTGGGCGAGCGAGCTGTGTCCTCGCTGCACAAAGAGCCTCATTGTGAGACTCCTCTGACTCTTTCCTCCCTCCCTGCCTCCATCTCTTCCTCTCCCACATACAAGCTCCACTCTCCCTCCAACTTCCCTCCTCCCCTCCTGCTTTTTATAATTCTGTTTTTCCTCTTCATTCTAAAAAGAGGACGTTTCTGGCGTGTGTGTGTGTGTGTGTGACACAGCGGAGGAAATCCCAGGTTGTCCTCATACTGTCCACTGTTCCTGTGAGACAAAGTCCAGTCAGCACAGCAGAGGTTACTAAAGGTCACTCTGCCCGGCGGCGATGGTTACCACGGCCCTGGTGTGTGTGGACACTGAGTGGGGGGCTTTCAGGGTGAGTCACCAGGGGGGTTTTTAGGGTGACAACATGGCTGCTCCAATATAAAAATTAAAGAATACAATAGGCCCCTAAATAAAATCTAATCTTGCATGAAGACCAGATTGTCTTATTATTATAAAAGCAAACGACAGGGAAAGTATTTCTACTGTGATCTTGAAGAAACAATACTCATTCTTTGCCTAAACAGGTTTTTCATGTCGATAACGAAGAGAAAGTGAAGGTGAATTGACAAAAAAGTCACTGTTCTGAGCTACAAATAGTTTAACATTTTGAAAACAAATTATCTAAAGGTCTATCAGAAATAACATTATCCTAATAGAACAAAGACACGGACTAAATTATCTGAATGCATTAAACATTGTAAACATTGTAGATCCCCCTTAAATGAAAATCGAGTTAATGACCTTTTTACGATGTTCATGTTTTTTTATACGTGCTACAAGCTGTATCAGGAGCGAAATAAGCAATCAAACTCACATTTCCAGCTTAGATCTGCAGTGTACCAAGCACAGTCTCACAAACACGAGCTCAGACAGACTGGGTTTCACACATCACATACCAAAGGAACCAATCCCATTGTCTGGCAGTGTGGGGCTCCAGTGGAACGAGCAGCGTCAGGGGACAAGCCGGGTGTAGCTACATACCGCTATGTTGCAGCTGAGATTCACTACTTCCAAATAAATCTGAGACATGTTCTGTTTTTGGTTGCAAAAGTAAAAATGGCACAAACACAAATCTAAAAACCCACGAGCCGAACTTGAGCCTGCGGGAGCCTTTTTCTACAGAACCGTTTAGCTGCAAAGCTTATGCTGAAGCCAGATGCTGTTTATCCAACCATCCTGGAGACACAGTGAGTACGAGTCAATATGCTTAGTCGACATTTTTTTTCTTGTGCTTTATTGATTTACTGAGTCTAATCAAATCTACAGCGTGCTAGGCAGTGTTAGCTAAATTAGCCTGACACGGAACATGACGACTCATGTAACATTTTGTATGTTGAGGACAGAAATGGTTCACGTTACTTAAAACAGTGAGTCAATCAGAGAAGCTGCTGGAGTGTTTGATGGACAGAGTGGAAGCTGCAGGTGAGCAGCAGATGGACAGATGGGTGGATGGGTTCATGATGTTGTGTATGTGTGTGTGTGTGTGTGTTTTCCAGTGTTTCTTACCAGCTTGTTGGAACATGACCATGGTTTGTGGCGTGGTGTGAACCGGCAGGGACCGGGTCCTCTGCACGGAGCTGTGGGTCCGGCTCGGCATGCTGTTGCTTCCTCCAGGGTTTGCAAACCACAGACCCTGAGGGGAACATTTTAACATCAAATTAACTTATTGAGCATGAAAACGTCTCTGTTGCCTGAACAAGTTACAACTAAAAGTATAAATGAACACCAACATCTCATCTCCTGTTGCATCTGACAATCAAATGTAACTGAAATGTAGTCTTATGGTTCTTGGAATGTCTTTGGAAAGTGAGACATCAAAGTGGTTGTGTTAAACTCAATTTAACAGAAAAATTGTGCCTTATTAACTATTAAAAGCAAAAATGTTATCAAGTTAACTGAACGTGTCTCAAAATCCAAAGACTTTTACATCTTGAATTTTATTATTTTTTTTACATGTAAGTTTCATCTGAATTGAAAACCAATTATATGTTGGAAATCAGAAATTACAAATAGATATTTAACAGATCAAACACAATGAAATGTCATAAATTTCCAGGGTGCACTGTATATTGAATATTACTTGTGGTACAAAGACAGTTGAACATGACATCAGATTAAGCAAACTTACTTTTATACAGTTCTTTTTATCAGGGCACAACAGTGTTAGCCCATCAGAGTGACTAGACTCAAGACTTCTGAATCAGCATCAGATAACTTGGTTAAGATAAAACACTGACATTTGAAAAGCAGAGCCATGTTTCTCTGATTCAATTTGATGAACAAATTTTTAAGCTCACACATCCTCCTCTTACTTCAAACTCATTTCCTTCATCACTGCTTTTCACACACTGCCACAACTTTTACTGATCAAACAGTGACATGAAATGTGAAAGCTTGAATTGACTCTTCAAGAGTGAGATCAAGGCCACCGCTTCTTGAACATTTTCACCCCCCGATGCTCCTGTCTGGATGTCTGGCCAACACCTAATGATAGTTTCAGATGCTCACCACTTGAATTCCTCACTGTAACCTGCCTATTATACCCCCAACACCACTGCCACACGCCCCTCCCCTCACCCCTCTCCCTCTGCCCTCCCTCCTCTTAGCCCTCCAGTGCCACGGGCCAGGGAAAAACAGGAAATGCCTGTGCACTGTTCTCACTGCCTCTGACTGGCTCTCTCACTCTCTCTCTCTCATACACACTCATACAAACTCTTCCACTCTCTCTCTCGTTGCCCCTCCTCCTCCTCCTCCGACACCACAGCTACCTCTCCCAAACTATGACTCACATATTTCCCTCCCACCCTCCTTCTCTCCCTCTACACATCCACACTACAGTCCCACACAAGAAGGTCCAGCGTGAGGAGGAGGAACTGAGGTATTTCCTCCCATTGAAAGGGATGAGAAAGAGAGAGAGAGAGAGCGAGAGAGAGAGGCTTCCAATGAACTGGGTCAGCCCAGACCAAAGTGTGCCAGGATGGGCCTGAAACAGCTCCACAGCTCCTCCTGTTTCAGTGTTCGGCACTGACGCAGAGTCTCTGGTATGTGGGGTGACCTGCCTACAAGTTCCATCCACCTCACTTCATTCTCCAAACACCACTGCTGCTCCTCTTCCTCACCCCGCATTTTTTTGCCATGGAATGAAAAGTCTATTTCGGGCAGAATACGTGCTGAAGAAGGAATTCTGCTGCCCAGGTTATTGTAAACATCCTGGAATGTATTATTACACATTTCAAAATGTTCCTTTGTAGAGTCACGAACACCACCGGCCAGTCAGCATTCCAGTCTCTCCAGTCTGATGATACCCTGAAGAAGCTCTTAGTTTTTCTGTATGAGGAATCTGTACATTCACAGAACTTTTAGGAAATAATCCAAACTATCAATCCTCATCTCTGACCAACTCATATGATGCTTGATCAAGTAATAACACTCTGAATATAAAAATGATCGAGTAATTGCCCCAAGTCTATTGAAAATCCCTCCAAGATGACCAACCTGTGCTAAACGTGACCCAAACTAAACATCTTTAAGCAATTAAGCTCACATAAACTAGAATATGTTAATAAATACTGATAAATACTGTAGTAACTACATGAAACTCAATCTGAAAGGCTAATCTTCTTTGGGAGAAGCCTCAGCCGGTTGACTTTACTGTTCCTCCTTGCTGTCAGCTCGCACTCTGACTCTGTTCTCCCTGCTGGTTCAAATCTTCAGCTGGTTTAACTCACCTGTCTTCCCTGCTTGGGGCCGGTGGGTGTGCTGCTGGAGCTGCGAGGTGTGGGTCCCAGCAGCCCCCCGCTGCCCAGCAGGCCCAGCCTGGCACCCGGCAAGCTCCTGGAGGGCATCTGGAACTGGCGAAGGCTCCTCCTGGCCGACACGCTGCTCCCAACACAGCTAGCAGTGGGCAGAGAGTTGGACTGACCGAAACGGCTGCGGAAGGACGACACAAAAAGTGAGATTCAAGCAGCAACTGGTTGACTTGATGGTCGCAGGTGTTTGCACACTAAGAAACAAAGCTAGTGTGCATTTGGTACTTTTACAAAAAAAACAGGCTTATCAGTTAGACCAAGAAGGATCAAGAAAAGAATACAGTAACTTCATGAGACAAGCAGCAGATCCTCTCACACAATTTCTCTCTTAACTTCAATGTTTAGTTTACTTTTACACAGTTGAGAAGCTGAGGAGGAGACAGAAAATTGTTTTAAAATGATAATTAACATTTTAAGTTTGTTAAATAATAAAGTTTTAGACTGATTCAAGACTAACTGTTTAATATTCACTCTTGATTCAATCTCTTTAAAACTACACCACTGTTAATAATTTCACAGCAGACATGACTAAATCCTTCTGTAACTGACTCCTCTGTTAATCTTCCAAAATCAAAAACAAGTACGTGTCCTCACCTCCTCTGTGGTCGATATCCTGCTATGTCAAGGAGGTTTTTCCTCGGAATGGACCGGAACAGCCTCTGGACCTGTTGTTTCCATGACAACAGCCTCTTCTTCTGCGTGTCAGTGAAGGACTGATGGGGAGGGGGAGGGGAGAACAGGGAGTGTGAATGAAATGAAGCGTGACTGGCTGACGATGTTCAGGTGAATCGTGTCAGAACTCTCCTTCACATTATAGAAAATATTAAGCACGATGCTTCATTAGGCACATTTATACTAAACCCGAGTGAATCTGATATTTTTCTAAAAAGTTAAGGGTTTTGAATTTGGATCAAATGTTCATGACTAGGTTAAAAAGATAATATTTATTATTACTGTGCAGTCTCATGTACGTACAAACATATGTGCTGCATGTTTTCGGGGTAAGCCTGTTGTGTCACATGTGCATTATGTGCAGACATTAACTCACTGATGTATTAACTACCATTGCTTTTCAATTTACAACATTATATTGACATGTTGGTTACTGTAAATGTAAACTCCTCTGTTATTGTATTGTCTTGTTTGTGTATTCCAGAGCGAGTGAGTACCTCATGGATAAGGCACTTGTCAATGAGTTGTAGGTAGGAGCTGATGTTGTCCTCGTCTGACCTCGACACCAGTAGCTGGGTGCAAACTGAGGAGGAGACAGGAATGAAAAATAAGACATTAAAACAAAACTAAAACCTGTCTCAGTCCATGGAAACGATCTCAAAGGAGTGCCGATGCATGCAGCTCACCTTTTCCCATGACGCGAGTGAACTGGCCGGGTAGATCCCCCTCGGCGATGACACTCGTGCCTGACTCAGCCTCCCCTCCACCACCTCCACTCAGGTGGGAGCCAGGTGCAGCGTTCTTGCCCTCAGGGCTCAGCAGGGGGCGCTGCAGGGAGGCCTCCTCACCGCCATTGAAAGCCTTGATAGGAGTCATGATCATCTGGTGGAGCTCCTGCAGCGGGGCGCGCAGATTACTGCCCTCCAACACATCCTGGTGGAGGTAAAGGACAGGAGGGGAACAGAGGAAGAGGAGGTAAGAAAGTTTTTAAGGATTTAAGGCTTTACCTGGCAGTAACTATGATGCATAGAGGTGACTGATCTGTTGAGAGACTTAAAGATGTCCAGACCAAGAACTGCAGCTTTTTACTACTAAACTTTGTGAGCCACCTGAACCACAAAAACTTTCACACACTCACACAAGAAAAATCAGTTTCTTTTGACCTACTTGCTCAATATTAAGTAGAAGACAGACCTTCAGATGAAGAGAGTGGCAGCAATCTCTAATCCCACTGCCACACGACAGAGCAGAAAATAAAGTAATACCAAAAATAAATGCACGCAATTTTCTTGCTCTGCTGGTGTCGATGTTCATCATGTCAGCCTCCCCTCCGCCCCTCACAGAGCAGCGCCGTACATGAGTGTGTGTAAACCCAAAATACCAAGCAACAGGTGTCTTGTTTCCCCAGCCCTACCAATGCAGTGCGAACAAATTTTAAAATGAAGTGTTGGTGAAAAGGTTAAGTCTGAATTTAGCTGGCTCAAGAAGTCCCTCCTGTGGTGTGCCCTTGAGTGCCATTGTCTTGCTTTGAAGGCTGAATGGAGTGTGGGTGAGGTGGGGGAGGCAGATGGGTTTAAATTCGGAGCCCAAAACTCTCCTTCCTGGATTAGATGTTCCCTAAGCTGCCATCTCAGATACATAACACGGGCGGAGGGTGACCATTCTCCTGACACGCTCACAGACACACAGGAAAACACGAGAGGCGGCGTCCTGTGACGTCTGCCGAGGTCACAAACTCCTCACCAAAAACAAACTTCAAAAGCAAAACAAAATATTTCTATCAGCAAGACCTTTAAAAAAATTAATTTTAGGGAGGACTAGAAGCTTTATGAGAGTGTTTTGTTGTGTGATGATGAAGAGGAAGAGGAGGAGATGTAGTGTATTGTCACTCTGACCTTCTCCAGGCTGCGCAGTAGGTTCTGTCTCTCTTTGAGCTTCTGAATGCTGATAACAATCTTGTGTCTTGCTCCTTTTGTGACTTTCTGTTGGAAAAAAAGGTTTTCGTGTTAAACTTTACTTTTCTAATAATAAAATACAAGTGCAAAACATTGATTTCTTTTCAATAAAAAGAGATGTGCAGTGCACTTCTTTCAAACAGAGGAGATCAGCTGGTTGTCCGTTAGCGAATGAAGCAGATGGTTTTCAGGAAAAATGTTACAGCAGAAGATGCAAAAAGCGAATCTATAAGAGAAACAGCTTATCTGCTCATCTTCAGTTCAGAGGACAGAAAAAGCTCTGCACTGATTCCAGAAAATTAACTTTAGTTGAGGCTAATACAACTTCTCACATGTCCCATGAAGAACTGATACTGACAGTCCAGACATTTTCAGATTAAGTTGTATGCAGTAAATTGGATCCACGGTCACACAGGATGCCTCTTTGTGCTGCTGTTGAAGTTCCTCATGTCTTCAGGGTCAGACAGAGAAAGAGTCAGCAGCACCTGGAGGAAGCGAGCAGCTTCCCGGTGAGCTGTGTTAATTTTAGCCGCATCCTCCATTTCCAGCAGACTCCTCAACTTCTCTAAGTACAAGCACATCTTAAAGTGTGTCTTGTGTCATTTTTTCATCTTCTGACATTATCAACTTGACCTGCTTACAGCTGCATACTGTACATCACTACATTAACTGATTAAAATGGGTCTACATTAAATCAAGATCTCTCTGTTTTATCCTTCTTATGAGTACTGATATGTTTCGACATGTCAGTTCCCAAGTTATGTGTGTTTGATAATGTTGACAGTTTAGTTACTTAACACAGTGGATAGAATAAAGAATAAAAACTTTTTCCTGGTAAAGGTCTTATTTTTT
The DNA here is from genome assembly GCA_029783645.1 of Ctenochaetus hawaiiensis. Taxonomy (NCBI): domain Eukaryota; kingdom Metazoa; phylum Chordata; class Actinopteri; order Acanthuriformes; family Acanthuridae; genus Ctenochaetus; species Ctenochaetus hawaiiensis. Next base: position 22,570,678 of record JAPZDY010000001.1, on the reverse strand, counting down.
CATATTAAAACCAACCAAACTAACCTCCTCTGTGTGCATGTGTGTGTGCATGTGTGTGTGTGTGTGTGTGCGTGTGTGTGTGTATGTGTGTGTGTGTGCAAACCTGTGCTTCTAGCTGCTCTTCAGTCAAGGACAGCATCTCATCGTAGGTCATTGTGGAGAAGAGAGCAGCGTACTTGTGGAGACGGAGACTCTTCAGCCATGCAGGAACATCTGTGAGGCGGACAGCACACACACATGCACACAAACACACACACACACACGCACACAGAGAGAGTTGGATTACCATTATCTACATTGATAGTGATTATTTTTCTTTGATGTCAATACAAATCAATACAAACATATGAAACAATTAAAGCTAACACATATTCTGATTAAAAAAACTCAACAAATAACAAAATACTTCATCCACAGAGAACAGTGTTGAAAAACATCTTTGTATTCAGTCTCACACGCTGTACCAGATTAAATCATGTGTGTGAGACTGCAAAATTAGAAACTATATGAACACTGAATGTCTCATGTCATCTCTCTCCACCCCATATTATGCAAAGTGTCATAACACAAGGAGACCTCAACTTTCTGGTAAGTAATACAGACTTCAGCAGAGTGTTAATTCAAAATTAGACAGCTGTTTGTTTTAACTTAATGACGCTTTAGAGCTTAAAAAGTCTGTGATAAACCACACAAGATATATGACATAGAAGTGCACATGCACACAAATTAAATCTTGAATGTCAAGCTCAGTAATTAAAATTTTAGAAGTCTAGCACCTTTTTTCAACATTTGACACCTTGAACAGATTCTTTTCTGTCAGCAATAAACAAAGAATTTGAGTTAACATTTTCCTCTGAAGTGATATTGACAAGTGATTTCTCCTCTTGGGGCTGTAAATGATGAATGTTTGTGTAACTTTGCTGGATGACAACATGAAAAATGTTTGGAAAAGAAAAAAGTCTGAAGTTTGCATGAAAGGTTTGACTCCAGTGCAGGCAGTGAACGCCTCACTTTAAGGTCAGTGGGGTCGGCAGCTCTGGCCTCTGCTTCCCCTGACAAACTACTCTGACTGGATCAACAACTTGCCAAAGCCTCTAGATGAATGCCTGTAAGGCGTACATAGCAGACAGTCACATAAGTTTCTCCACTGGACTGGTCATGTCTTTCTGTCCCTGTCAGCAGTGAGATCTAATCAGAAAGCTTCTATCCAGGACACGCTCTCTCTATTTACCATCCCCAATGAATCCTCTTTTAGAGCTTCATCAAAAAAAAAAACCCTGGACAACAACAGAGCACTCCAGTTCTACTTAACCATAAATTCATTAGTACAAGCACAAGGTTAAATACTAAACTTTACAATATTCACATCAAATAATGTGAATATTTGTATTCTGAACTTGTTTTTTTAGAAAGCCAAACAATACTAAGAATACATCTGCAGTTGTTAAATTCAGATCTCTTAAGATCGAATTAGAGGCAGTTTTAATGTTTTTCTGCAGTCTCAAATACAGATAAAATATGTTATGTTTGGATGTCCAGCAAAAACATTTCATCACTGTTTAAGCAGCTGTAATAAATTGGTTTTATATAAAATAAAACAATGAAGTTGGCCACTTGCTGGCTCTACAGTGTAATAATAGTTTTGCAGTTAATGTAGTACTCTCCAAGCAGGACTAGTAACTCTCTGCAAGGAACAGCAGCTAAAGTGTGTAGCAAATCTGGTGTCACAGTCACTGAGAACTTGCTTCTTGTGTGCAGTTCAGTGTTCAGTGAATGTGTATCAGTCAGCAGCATTTACTTTCATAGGCAACACTGCTTTAACAGGTATGAACCACAATATCTGAAGGTAAATATGCAATGTAAGGTAAATAGTCGATAGTAACAATGAATTGTGCCATTCACTGCACATGGGTCTTCTGTGCTCACCCCTCATGCCACTGCCCTCCTCATGGAAGGAACTGCGATGCAGCCCTGAACCTCCTCCTAAACCAGCCTCTTCCAGGTGCTCACTGCCTCCGCTGCCCGAGGAGGCAATGCTGCTCTGGGGTGAGAGAGGTGCGTGGTCCAGGGCTGGGCCTCTGGCTGTCCGTAGGTCCTCCTGGGACAGCCAGACGTGGCCCAGAGGCTGGTTACTGGGGCCGCTCATAGGAGGCGTCAGGGACACGGAGCGCTTCAGGGGACTGTGCTGCTGACTGCCACCTCCACTCGTCAGGACTACAAGACAGCAACAAGACGGGCAGGTTGGTGCAGGCCATTAAACTTTGCTATGAGTGGAGAAATTACACAAGCAAAACTGCTGTTCACTCACTCCTAAGTTTAAAAAAAAACATGAAGCCTTTGTGCTGTCCCTCAACACAACTGATAACAATGAAAAAAAATAAGAATAGCCTGAAACAAATAATTCATCTCATAGCACCAGATGTTATGATATATATCACAACTAGGATATTGTTTTGTGAAAAAAAAAGGATCAACACACATCAGTGTTCAGTTCAAAATGAGGAGG
>JAPZDY010000001.1:22533684-22554240 GCA_029783645.1 Ctenochaetus hawaiiensis | reverse complement strand
GTTGATCCGAGACAGATACCAGTGTCAGATATGCCTCTGACACGAACTAAAATAAGGATCAAGTATCAGCATCTACTGATCTGATCAGATATGCACTGATCCAATACAATGCAGTTTTTATTAGGAATGGGACCAGGCTATTCCCCAGCAGGTCTGCATGCAAATTGAGAGATTCTTGCTGTACAACCAGCCAAGATCCATAAACAGAAAGCAACTCACATAGCTTCAAGTACATCCATAACATAATATCTATACATTGTTGTTGGATCAGGACTATTTTAGCAAGTTGTAGCGCTCACACAAGTATAGAGCGAGGACAAACGTGGAACTTATGGTGTTGCTCCGCATCACTCCACAAATCTCTTCTATTTCCATTACATGGATTTAAAGCTTGGTGACTGTGAGTTTGTTTTGTGTTTCTCTGTGTTGAGTGTCATAGCTGTTAAAAAAAGTAACTAATGACTTGACCGACAATATGAGCTGTTTATCATCCAAACCAAAATGGTTAGTCCAAACTTTCTCGCCACATCACTTCTCACTCATAATAGAAACTGGGACACTCTCTAGATAATGCTATGGGCGACAAAACACTCCACAGGACTCTGTAGGAAATAAAATCATCAAAAGTCCAAAATTATTTGCAATGTCTTGGTGATAGATAATGTCTGAAAAGCTCTCATTGAAATAAATCAAAAAAACATTTATCAGATTTAATGTAAATGTAATATAACTAAATTACTGTCACTAAATTAAATCAGTGAAAGAACAATTACTGTCTCTGACGCACTTCAAAAATCAGGCAAACAGATTCCTGTGACTCATAGAAGGACAGGAAGAGAAACACCTTTTCATCACAGTCTTGCAACATTACAGTCAGGACACCTAGTCAATATATAGAACATTATTTCAGGCACATCATCTGGTTTTCACATTGTGTCTAAGTGTACATGTGTGCATGTGTGCGTGTATGCAGCAGTGTTGGTGTACAGTGTGTGTAAAGTAGGTCTTCTCCACTTTGGTGCTTATTTATTTATACTGTGCAATGTTTTAAACAGTGGCCAAGATGAGTGTGTGTGTGCTTATTCTTCTAAAGTGGGAAACACCTGCCTGATGATGAGTCGATGAGATGAATGTGTTCGCCAGTGTGCGTGTCTCCCTTCCACAGGAAAAGGAAAAGCATCGTCACCGTCATGCCTATTGTAAACGCCAGCGTCCAGCTCTGTTGGCTTCATCAGAGCAGAGTGCTCTTCACAATGTCTCACATAATTCAACACTGAACCACATTTAAACTAGATCTGCCAAATCAAGAAGTCCAGATGGTGTCATGACTTTATAATCCACTGCTGTGATCACATTAACATTTACATAAAAAGTGCACATCCTTTAAAGGAAAGACATACAGAAGCTACTCTTTCCTATAATTCTTATGGTCAGCTATTATTAATGGAGTCTGAATTTAACTTCAACATGAATAAAACTGTACCCTCAGTTGTTGTGCATTATGTAAAACAAATATTTTGGTCTTTCTGTCCCGAAGGACTACTTGATGTTGTATTCTTAATTTGTGTATTTTCGGTGAGAAAAGAGTCCAAAAGATGTTTCTTTTATTGTCTCATCTTTTCCCAGCAGTGGGGGAGATTTCCCAGTCGAAGGACATGGCTGCTGTATGAATGGAGAACAATTCTTTGCTATCCTTTACTCCAACCCCCATCCCTTCCCACTTCCTCTCGGGTCTTTCATCAACATCCCCTCTTCTCCCCTGCTGCAGTAGTAACTAGTGGTTGGAGGTCTGGAGGAAGCAGGGTGGGGGCCGAAAGAAGGGCCACTGATTTGTAATCTACCTGTGGAAGCATACGTAGTGCTCCAGCGTTGAGGAGGCTCTGAATGTGGCAGTCACAGCTATGTTGGGAATGTGAGCCTCGGCTCTGCCAGGGCTGGACCGGAGAAGCCCACAACTCTATTTAAGGAAATGGCAGTCAGGGGCCCATCAGCCGCTCTCGCTGCCTCTCTATTTCTCTGTCTGTCTCTCACTTGGCTCAAAGCCCCCCTTCCTTCCTTGTACAAGAATGATAATTATTTTCCTTTGTGGAAGAAAGGTTTATTTCCGTACCTGCTGGGAATCAGGAGAACGGATACACACAAAGAGAAAACTGTGCGTGCACACACACACAGTGTATGAGCAGTGTATTGTAGTGTGGTTTGTGTAATTGTTTCCGGTACATTTTTAAGCCTAATAGGGATGTGTCTTTGTAAGCTGCTTTAGTGCTGAGGTCCGCCAAACAACAACAAAACAACAATATGCCAGCAAAAAGAGAAGAAGGTTGAAAGAAAGTAAAAGTGTAAGTCTACTTGAAGAAGTGCAAGAAGTGCATCTCCAACTGTTCAGTGGTTGAATTCATTCACAAAATTAAAAATGCTATCATAGTAAGGTCAGTATACAAATGCTGAATGCTGCGACATATGTGTCTCTGACATCAGAATAACCATTTTCATAATGCTCATCCAAATCTGTATATTAATCACCACAAACATTTTAACTTGTGGACAGATATGATTCTTCCGAGCAAAACTGCAGCTCTGAGGCTCAGTGTGAGGTAACACCTCATAGCTAACTGGTTCAACCATGTTAGTCAGTCTATTGTCAGACTGTTTCAGGTTAGCCTGGTCACTCATGCAATGCCCTTGTTTGTGTTTAGGGATCACTGATGCAATAAAGCCCGTGCTTTTTACAGCAGCTTGTGATGTATTTTAGAGTATCATGTGGAAATTAGAGGGTGGATCTGCAACTGAGAGACAGACAGGTTTAGCTAGCATTGTTGGCCGTCCTGAGGGATACTGCTTCAGCATCCAGCCTGAACACCATCTGAGTAGTCATCAGCACACACAAATTGAGGCCCATTCAGAAAAACACAACAGCACACAGCCTGAGGTGGAGCCGGATGGTTGTTCATCCTAACATGTTGTTCTCTACAATGTCAAAATCCAACTAGCACATTCATTCACATTCAAGGTGGATTTTACAGTGTTGGAAAACAGAAAGAACTGTTGGGGACATCACGAAACTTGATAAAATTAAGGTAAGCTCCAAACCAAATATTTATTTTAGATAAGATGAAGCAACTTCTTTTCAGTGCCATTTCTATACTCATATGTACTGTGGGAAAACAGTAGAAAAGGAGGAATGAAGAAAAGATCAAGCTAGTTACCAACAATATTAAATATCAACTTATATAATTTCACCATCTGGAAAAAGTATAGGGTATATAATAGAATTTTTAAGCAGCTGCTCATGTAACTGGCTTTGTACAAATAGTGAGCAAAAAAAAGCAAATAAATTATGTAAGAGGAACTTTAGAAAATAGGTTTTTGTAACTATGACTGAAATGGTCCTCAAAAACTGTGCTAGCAGACAGCTAACACAGCTTCCTGGAGGAGTTCGCTCCTGATGAGTCGGCCGACATTTCCGGGTATTTACAGGCTCCTTTTGAATGGCCACCGCAGCAACTGTTGCCACGGGGCTCTCTCACCAGACACTTTTGCTGATTTCACTGTGTCTGTCATCGCAAATGGTGCATCAGAAGTAAACAAATGTAATCAGTGGAGAGTTGCTGTGTCTCCACTGTCATCATCTATTCATATGAGGACAGAGAGACAGCTAGAGACACATCTAAGACTGTAGCAGAGTATCATACTAACTAACATGGTTCTTAGGCTAATTATGTTGAGATGATCTTATTACCTGTCAGTAATGATTTATAACAGATTGATTTGTATCTACTGTAGTATTTATAGCTTAATATTTTCATTTGCATTTTTACCATTTCCTATGAACGTAAGGTTTGTTAGTCAGTGACTAAATTCACTTTAGCCACTCCACCTGCAAAATGTAATGCAATTCAGTACAACAGCTCAGCAATGAATTCAGCTTTTATATAGTTTAAAAACATGTCTTATTTTTATTTACACTGTTAGAGAGGTATTAATACAACTATGGAATACTGTGTATTTTTGAGGTTAGCAGTCAGCACTTTTTTCTAACATGTCAGCTGCAGGTTCACACTTTAGACCTGCTGATCACTGAGCACAGCTCGTGATTGTTAGATAAATTACTGGTTGACAGGACGCAGCTTAAGGGCCAACATTTTCCTTGTCCCAAGTCAAACTTGTGTTATTTTATGGCTGCCTTGTCTGTAGAGAGCTGCTTGTCTGTGCAGTTGGGACTGGACAGCTCCTTGCACAAGAAGTTCACTGTATAGCACAGCCAGCTGCCTGAGAGCGGGGTGGGGATGGGGAAGGGCTGAGGCTGAAGGTCTGGGAGACTATATGAGGAAACATTATACGCATGTATGTCTGGTCAGGACTAGACTGACTGGTCATCTATGAGACAGACTGCTATCCCTCACCTGTTCTCACCCTCCCTCATTCTTTCTTGCCCACTGGCTTTCTATTTCACACACACATACATACATACACACACATGCACCCACACACACACGCACACTCACACACAAACACACACTAACACTTAGATTAATTATCTGGGTTTTTTTTAGCTTTTCATTAATAGTGCATATACATTTAGACAGTGTTTTACATTTAAACTTATATATCAACTCGTGTTGTTTTCGTTGAAAGATTCTATTTTATTATTTATTTCTAGACTCAAATCCATTGAAAAAGAGTTCAAAGATCTTCCAATATCATTCAGATCCTTTGTTTGGGAGCATCCCTGCTAAATGGAGCAGCTCTATACAGAGTTGGATGAAGAAGAATGGATCTGATAGAAGTTTTTTTTTTATCAAAGGTTTCTTGAAGTAGCAACTTTCTTAGTAGTAAGTAGCATGTGTCTACTACAATTGTGGACTAAAACAGAGGGACATGTTCAGTCCTTCCCCCACATTATTCAATGAGCCTCTCTTTGAAGATTTGCTGAATAAAATGTCAAAAAAGCCACAATAGGTGTCAAACTATTCATTAAGTTAAAGTCGTATAGTTCAGAGGGCAAAATGTATTTATTATCTGTGTTTGAAACACTTCCTTTACATCAGCAGACTGGCTATTCAGTCATGACTGATGATAGCGTGTCTTTTATTTTGAGGCAGTGTGTAAACATACACAGATACATGCATCGCATAAGCCAACTTGCTGGGGAGATCAAAGCTGGGATCAACATTATAAAAAAGCACAGAGGGTTCAGTGAGAAACTAAACCTAAAGGATTTATGAGGCGCTTGATTGCATAATCCCTGCTATCAGTGAAACCTCGTCTGCCTCTCTCAGAGATAAAAATCAAGAGCCAGACATGTCTATGGCTTCGAGAAGCTTCCATCAGCCTGAACTCCTTTTGGCAGCTTGTCCTAAGCCCCAGTTTCTGTCCATAGCCTTGTTTTTTCACACACACACACACACATATGTACACATGCACACACACACTCATGCATGCTAGGGAAGATGCAGTGAGAACATTTTTCCATTTCATGAGTTAATAAACTCATGACAACATCAGTCTTACCCATCACACAGGACATAAAGTGAGTGCTGTATTACCGTATTTTTAAATAAATGTGAACAGTTCCCAACTATTATTGATTAGTATTAGGGCTTTAAATGTCCATTCCTATTTTTTTCAAGTTTTGACAGTGAATAATTTTGCAATTCTGTAGGGAGGAATAGAAAAAGGAAACGCAGCCTCAGTGAGCTGCAGGTGACGGGTTGCAAACTGCTAACTTCACAGTCAGGCAGCTGACTCCATGTCTAACATAATCAGGTTCCCTTTCGAGTTGGAATCCGGAATAATTTTGCTTTTGCTTTGACATCAAATACTTTCCAATTGTCTTATTAGTTAACTCTCTTTATTCTCATCACATGGAAAGTAAAATCTGACTCCTGTTACACAGTGTTGTGAATCTGCTGCTGCTTCACAGAGCTCACACTTTCAGTTAATGGTAGTGTCCATCATTGATAAAAATAGGAAAAACAATAGTGGGGTAAGTGTGGATGTAATAAAATCAAACTGTGCCTGCACCCGCTTTAACACTGATAACGCCGGCTACCACAACAAGACTAAAACACATGGAAAAAAACAAACAAACAAAAAACACACACACCTGGAAGCTAGAACTGAAGAGAAAAAAGCCTTTGCTGTAGAGGGAGAGAGGAAAAGACGAGCTTTATTTCGTTTTCCCCTCTGGTCGTTTTGGCAGGTTGTCTGTCCCCATTCCTGAGGTTCAGTACGAGTTCACAGAACACGCCGTCAACTTCCAGAAATAAACTGTTTGCTCATGCGTGGGTGCAATGAAATAGTTTGGACAGAGACAAGAGTTTTCTCTCCGTCTTTCTCTCTTTGACAGAAAGGCCAATGAGACATTTAAAAAGGCACAAAGGATGTTGACAAACACAGCTCACATGAGTGGGAGAAAAATCCGATCACATCACTTCCACTTTAAACTCTATCTCTGTTGGGGGCAGTATTTATAGATATTCCCTCAGCAGAGCAGGTCAGCTACATCAAACTCAAGTTTAATAGTGAAATTGTGTTTTTTAAAATCATTTAGTCTTTATTTGGTTTGGTCAAAGGTTCTGTTCAATCATCTGGTGGTGCCTCTAAGAGTCTGCTCTGGGTAAAAACATCTTAGGATGTTAACATCTTAACATCTTAGGATCATCTTTCATTCGGGTGATGGCAAGGATAGCTTTTAATTCGAAGACATCAAAATCTGGACTTTTAAACACAAGAAAATATATTTAAAAACACCAAACAAAATGTAAGGGATGCAAGACTAAGTAGAGAAAGTGGTGAATGAGTTTCAGCTGTGAATGGCACCAGTATTCTCTGAGTCTTCATCTTTTTCCCCTCTTTACCCCACCCATGCCTCCTCCTCTTCTCCCCCTCCCCTCTTCCATACCATGGTGTACTCAGGAGACCTTAGCTCCACTGAAGGTGGAATCAGTTTTCCATTTTCACTGTGTCTTTTTCCCCCCACGCTAGAAAAGGCAGCGTCCAGCTCTTTCTGAGCGCCTGACTCAAGTGTGCTCCGACGTGCCCACATTCCTAGACAGTATCCCCAACACCGGAACCTTTTACCGCCTCAGCCGGGAATGCTGATTTCCAGCCCAGGTTTTCATCAGACCTAGTTTAGGCAAAGAGTGCAACAGGAATTTATTGAGTAATACTAGCCATTATACAACATAGACTTTCCCCTAATGTCAGTCATCTTACACACAAATGCTGAAATATGCTTTCTCTCTTTCTACAGTATCAGACTCAAAGCTAGTGCCGGCAGCTTCTATGAAAAGTAATAATTTAGCTGGAAGTCATATTCTGACCTAGATTCTAACAGCTTTTCAAATTCTCCACTGTAGTTACCACCCCCCTACCTGTATAATCCTGGCATTTCTGAGGTGCTTCCAGGTGTAAAGAAAGGTGTTTTTCCATTTACATGCTTTGGTAAATCCTGTCATTATACCCAAAAAAAAAACCAGAAGCCTTTGGTTCTGCCCTCAGAAACCCATCTCTCTCACCATCTTCAGCTCACAGTGTTGTCATTCACAAACTACAGACACAGAGGCAATGCATTTGATATGCAGACAATGACAGTAGCCTATATTTAAATCTCTACTGCTTACTTTGAAAACTTGAAAAGTTTCCACGATTGTGCACCATGTTAGTTAGTCAACCCTACACTTAGATAGCCATGATTGTAGTTCTTATAAGCTATATTGTGCTGTAGATTTTGCGGTTTGCAAACTGTTTCAATCACAGGATACAAAACACGTAAAACATGTAGCATCCACGCACAAACATGGCGACCAGACTGAAAGTATCTCAGAATTACAACAGGAACAGTGACTGCTGCCACGCATCCCAAACACAGAGCTCTGTCACCTTCAGTATTTTAACACAGCTGCTGGTACATATCAAACCCCTGCCTGCCTCCTTCCAGCTCAAACAGCCGCACAAGCCAGGTCAGCAGTACACCACACCACATGAAAATGAAGTTAGTCATTCAGACACAAGGCATGGGTTTGTGTGTGTGAGTGTGTGTGTTGTCGTCCTTCAGACAGTTCTCTGCTCGCTATTCATGTCCTCACAACTTGATCCAGTATTGTCCCTCTTGGGATTGTCTCAAAAGAAGTTTTGTTCTCCTTAAGGGGAGAGGAAAAACAGGAAGTTACATTCCTTTATAACTATAACTGAAATGCTGCAGGCAACAGATTACTTCCGTCAAAAATCACAGAAGAAAACTGGGATTTAAAGTTTCACTCTGAGGTTTCTTACATCAAACACAGTCAAATCTGTGCAGTGATTTGGTGGGAAGATTACGGTCGGCACCTCCTTGTTGACTTAGGGTTAAGTCTGAACTGGAAACATCTGTAAATGTATCAACATCTAAACTGGTCTTTTCAGATAGAAATGTTGAAGCTTTAACGTGCACAAACTCTTAAAAAATGACCAAATTACTAACAGGAGCTGGGTCTGCAATGCCCAATGAAGGAAAAAAGTAAAAAAAAAAAACTCTGTATGCCAACATACACAGTAAATAAATCGGTTGCTTGAGTTTGAGAGTTTTACCATCCTTAGCCAAGAGGTCTGTTTATCTTTCACCAAGCAAATATACTTGAAAACTGTAAGAAATTGTATTAAATAACCCACCAATTGCAACAAACAAGTCAATTTATAAAGTGTAAAGTTAATTAAGAAACGTGTTGTTTTTCTGATTACTTCTCCACCTTTCCTGTCACATTGTGTCCATGCTGGTGTCACGGCTGCATATGAAACTGAAAGTGGAGGATTCAGAGCAGATTTCTGAAGGGGTGGCAGAGGACTGAACCAAGTGTGTTAAATATAGGAGGGGGTTTGCATTGTTAGAAGAGGACAGACTTTAAATAACTCAAAATGATAAAAATGTTGATTGTTGTTGTATTTCTGTACACGAATAACACACTGCACAAATCTGTTGTGAAATTTTGTTTCATAACACAGCATGAATTATGAATTTTGCAGAAAAAATACATTGCTTTGTTAGTTTTTCATAATTTCGTGCAGCACTAACAGGAGTCTAAAAATAACATTAAAAACCACATTAAAAATAAACCCTATGTGATGCAACTCAGCCTGTCTTTCAGTGAGATAGTGATCCCATTGACTACCACTGCATCTCAAGTCGCAAATAAAGTCGCATCACTCGCTGGGTCCCAAAACAAGGCAGCCTCTCAGAGAAGTAGGTCACTGAGGATTCCATTCATTTGTACACTGCTTTCCAAATAGTTGCGCTTTTCCACTCAGCCCAAGACTTCCAGCTGCATGTTAACCCTTTGACAGCCTCCTGGTCTCATTGCTGCACCAATTATGAATTAGAGGTTCATAGTCTGAGAAAAGTGCTTTCCACCTTTCTGTAATTTTGTGGTATTCTTCCAAAACTGACTAAGACTATGGTTATTGTACTAAGCAGAACAATATCAGGTTTTACTTACTTTTTTTTCTTTTTTCAGAAAAATCTATTTTTAGACTTCCATTGCCAGTACTGCGTAAAATGGAACAAAACACGGACATTTAGTGTTTATTCCTATTCTGGTAAATAATAATAATAAAAAAAAACTTCTAGAATGAAAAAATATAGAAAACTTCTTCATGAAGTTTTCAAAGAAAACTCAACAACAAAGTTTTCCACAGAGATTTTTTAGAAATGCATTAACAAAGTACTTACAGTACATACCCATACAAAAAAATGTTATGTATATACAAAGCTTTGCTTTGTAAAGCCGTGGTAAGAAATAACTGGTAACTGGCATATACTCCATAATCAATACAAGATCAGCATTGGCCCGGAACAACAGCAGACTTAATATATCTGTCTTACTCTGCCACATAAGCACTCAAATAAGCTACCACAACATACCAGAGGGATAACGTAACCAGACAACCTTCTGTCTCCCTCTTTCCAGCAGCATGTGTCCTGACGTTAAGTTTACAGCATTGAAACAGGCCGACTGAGCTGAATCAGCGGACAGGAAGCGACCACAAGCCGACACAGGTGGGAGTAAACTCAAGGGCGTGGCCCAAGATTGGAGGTACAGAAGGTAAAGGCTCATTAAAATCTCCATTGGCATGGCTCCACTGCGACCTAACCTTTCTTTACCATTTAACTTAATGATTACAGTATGCCCCCTTAGTTGACCTGTTTATTGTTAATAATAAAAGTCAGTTTAACAATATAATTAAGTTTAAAATACTTAAGTAACACCAGATTGATATGACCATGTCTGAGGGATGAGCAGGAAAAAGCAACCACAGCAGAGTTCAAATAAAACAGCTGTATGCACAAAACCACTATAGATTTTAAAAACATTGTTTCAGTCACTAGATGTAAAGACAAAACTGAATATAACTTTTAACAATTAACAAAGAGATGTATTGAATAACCTGGTTTCCCTCATGCCACCCCAGTGCTATATGTTTGTACCTGAATCTACACTCAGACGTGCAGACTGGAGAAAAAGTTAACATGATGTGCTTCACTTGATTGTGACCTTACATTTATAAATCATATCAAGGTGTTAACAAGAATATCTGCTTACATTATTTTCAATTAATGCTTTTCTTCCTTTTGCGTGATGAAGAAGCTTTAGATTTCCACACAGTCAGAGAGAGTGAAGTGTGTACCCTGTTAATAGTTCAGACATTAGTTTACAGTACAGCACAAACTTTCTCTCCTGCCCAGCTACTGACAACACTGTCAAACAAACAGCTAACCACACTAGATGGCAGCAGCAGAGGTTGAAACACTGTCTGGTTCAAAACTGGTTAAGCTGACTTCGCTAACTTTCATTATTGGAGCAGAGAGCTGTGGAGCAACCAACCGATTGGAGTCATGCGACTCAACGATGTTACACTCAAGGGGCCTTACACTGGTCAGCATCATGCTTCCCTTCGTTTTGGTAACCTGTCTATCTCTGTGAGTATGTTTTACAATTTTTACTGAACATCACAAGACAGCATTTCACATAAGGCTTGGCTACTGCTCTTCTCACTGCGCACACACACTGTGTGACCTCTGAACTTTGATGAATGTTCATGTAAGACTTCAAACATTAGGATTGGTTTGCATTTAGAATGAGAATTGCTTTGTTCAAAGCTTGCCCTGCTATCGGTCCTGCAATGCTCTGTTTACAGTGACACAGCTGAAAAACAAAAGTGCAACGATTTGACCAGAAAAATGCAAGTCAGCTTAGGTTCATCTCAACTAACAAACATCAGCTTTCAGAAAGGAAGGCACAGTAGTTTGCATAGAAAGATCAATGAACATTCAAAGAGTCACAGTTGTCTGGGTCTGTTATAACAGTGATGTCAGTTAGTCTTTGTTAGGACAGTGCTATGGATCATTAAATCACCATCTTTGCTCATGAAGGCAAATTGTGACAGGATATTCTGATTGCTGATTTTTTGTGCTAATCCGTCCCCTCAGTCTTATTATTATCATCATCATATCATTGTTATAAACATTATCCTTCATAAAAGAATGATCTCTTGATGACTAAGGCCTTCACATCCACAGCAATCCAGCTTGTTAATCTCATGAGTACACCATGCAAACCATTAAACATCAATCACAGCTACAAGTGAACTTATTCTTTAACTGACAGAGCTTTTTCATTATGTTATTTTAATGATAAATGCATTTCCCTCTCTGATTCATTTCCACCTATACTTTCACTCAGAATCTTGCTAGCTGGAAAATCTAGATTTGACCAAAATGTAAGAGAGAAATATGACTGTGATGTAAAGATCACAGGACAGTGAAAGAAACTGTCTCTTTGTCTCACATGTGATGGACTGTAGGACTGTAATCTGGCATGTTATAAAAAGAGACCTGTTGCTGAGTTGTAGAAGATGTCATCCCTCTCAGACACCTTCCTATGTCACCAATCTGCTTTGATCACTGACAGTATGAAGCAGACTTTGGGAGGGGTGGACTGAGGAAACTTCATAAAGTGTTCTTTGATGTCCCAGCCGCTTATTTTAACAATAACAAACCCCAGCCTGCATTAACTGCAGCCACTGCCCATTGTAAACCCTGATGGAAACTCTATGTAATATCTTTACAGTGTCACGGCAGGGTAGGGCCATTATGTCACCCTGTGTAAGCCATCAGATGTGTTACTGCATGCAGATGTTGCCATAGGTACACACAGACGCCTGCTCTCCATCGCAGCAGCCGCAGCACTTCTATTTTTCATGAGCCCAGTTGGTTGCCAGGGTTTTTGTTTCCATGGCCACAGTGCAGTCTGATGCAACAAAACCCAGCCAGAGCCCCCCTTGGGTGCCTTTGGCGTGATACCAACCAAGGGAGCGCTACAGCGCTATAGGCTGGCACACCGACTGATTGACTGATGTCTCCAACCCGCCACAGTGTCTGCTGAGCCCACACTTTACATGACACTGACCGTCTTTAACAGTCACTAACTGGCTACGTGTCTAACCATCAGTGACTCAGCTGTTTATTACTTGATGGACCAACAGGAATGTTTTAGACAGAAAATGTTCTCTAATGCTGTGGAACCTGTATGTGTGTGTTTGTTCTAGGGTGAGGGACAGTTTCATGAGGAAAAGCATGTCTTTGAAAGCTCAAAGAAACTCTGAATTTTTAAAAATGGCAGGGAACAAGAGGAAAAAAAGTAGAAAGATTTGTGTTTTTGAGTATTGTGTCTCTCGCTATAAACAAGAAAAACAATGAGTATGAGGCAGAAATGATCTGACACTTTTCTATGGCATCAACATATAACATCACAAAAACTTAAGTATTCACTGTTTCACTGAATATGTATTGGTTGAAGACAATACATCTTCTGCACTAATGGAGGGGAGAAACAGCCGAATCCTCCTCTGTAACAATTTCTGCCAGTTTCCAGCATTTGGAATCTTACAGGTAATCAACCATATATTGCCAATAAGAGCTGTTAATGTAATATTTTCTGATTCATTGTCTTCATAACAACACCAGAAGTAGGTTGTTATTGGAGAAAAATTTCATTTTGAGAAACAAACTATTGATTCTGGTCTGTCAGTGCCTATGAATACATCTTCATCATGTATAAGTGAATGGTGTAGCAGCTGACAGTGTCTGACTAGCTGGTTCTCCTACCTGGGTTGTTAGCCTCTCCCTCCAGGACCTGCAGTTCAGTGCACTCGGCGAGGGAGTGCTCCAGACAGAGCTGCAGGAAGCGGGCCTGGGTCCGGCTCACCCTCTTTAGCAGAGACAGCAGAGCCACCGTCTGCTCGCACTCGTTCCACCCCTTGAACCAGCTGGCTAGCACGCCCACCTGATCGCGAAACATCATGGTCTGCGAGGTGGGATGAAGGGCTGACAGACTGCGGCGGCGCCGGGCTGGAGTGACAGGCGTGGGGAGCGACCCCCAGAAAGACCTACGCCAAAGTGGACACTGATGGTTTGGGCAAAGCTGACGAAGGATGACAGCAGACTTATCAGCTGATACTTGATGTTTCTGCACACAGGGGAGTCAGTCAGTTGGTGGGTTTCAGCTGAAGCACTTTGATGCCATTCTTAGCCCCGTCGGCGGCTGGGACAGCAGGACAGCGGTCTCTGTTAGGCCCTTTGGTGCCAAAATTTGTTTCGCCTGCAGCTGGTGTGGAGTATATTCCTGTTGGAGGGGTTCCTGTCTGATAATCTCCGTTCGGTGGGAGGGGGTGAGGTGCTCTTCTAGCTAGGCATTAGGTGATATGAGCTGCTGTTGGGCTGCTTAGTCGATCCCAGAGGGATAGAAATTTGATGAGTCAGCTTTCTTCCAGCACACTCTGTGTCACATCAGCTTCAGCCTCACTGGCATTTTTCTTTAGGGAATCCCTCTCAAGCCTGCAATGGATTTCAGAAGTTAGAGAGAGGGGTATATATAAAAAAATACACACATTTAACAGAGCCCTTCATCTCTTTTATTCGCATTCAGTGACTTTTACAGTGCACTACAGAGGACTGCCTCAAAAGAAATGCGACAGTGTCCCTGTTGCTTCAGCTCTGCAGACTTTGTGCTGCTGCAATGGGAGAGGAAGAAAAAAAAAGAAAAGCCTTCAAAAAACTCTTACATGCATTTATAGGTCGCCTCCTTGCCATCGCCTATGCGCACAGGCTTGTGGCATTCACCGCCGAGACAAAAATAAATAATTCTCGTTTTTGGTATCCACCCATTCCTAAAAATACAGCTGTCGGTAGTACTGGCGCTGCATCCCGGAATTTTCCAAAGGAAGGACGCCGGGTTACCGACGGCGGCCGTTGGCAGAGCTGTTTGTCGTAGAGACGTTAGCGGCGACCTTCCTCCGTTATTTTTAATGACAGGTTAATATATTAAAAAAAAGCTGTGTATTAAATCGATGTTATGCTACAAAGGGGACTTTTAGTCGAAGAAACAGCGCAGAGTAAGCTAGCTTAGCCGCTGTCTAAAACTGTCACTTTGCTTCATCAGCACACAGGGAATGACCGTTGGCGGATGTGCGCGTGTGTGTGTGTGTGTGTGAGTGAGCGCGCGCGGGTGTGAGCAGTTTGTAACGTTACAAAGAAAAACGAATAAATTTAATCTTTTCCGAGTCTCGGACACTTTTCTCATCTAGAACTTTCCAGCGACTGAACCGTGTTACAGCCGTACGTTTTAATGGAAGTTAACGTTAGCAAAGTTCCCAGCACCGTTAGCGATACGAGTTCACATGAACGGCGGCGAATTCCCGGTAACCGTTCCCATCAGCTCCGCTGGAAAGGCGTCAACTAACGGGGGCAAATATCTTATTTCACTATGAATGCTGATTCTGATAAATAACAAGATTAAAATGTTAGTATTTTTTCTCGGATTTCCTCTCAAGCCGAGAAGCAGAGTGGACAAAACAACGAAAAAAGATTGAGAAACTTTAGTTTTAGTATCTGAATTGTCGGATAAACGGACATTTCTATGTAACTTCAACGTTACCGAGCTCGGTGGTTCTTACCTCCTGGCGCAGTTTGCATCGTTGGGTTTGTCTCAGGACGGGCGACAGGCTCAGTTTTTGTGGAGCGGTGCCCCTTCACTCCGGGTCTGTGGGATTTGCCATCTTGACTAACTTTTCCTCAGTCTCTCCCCAGAAGACGGGCTACTCGGCTGCTGAGCTGAAGCACCGCGTCAAGTCACAGGAAACACAGTGGGCAACTTCCTGTTTCAAAACCGTCAAAATAAAACCCTGCACCTCAGCAAAGCCGGACAAATCTCACCGTAAATTCTTATTGAGTTATTTTAAGGAGTAGTCAGCACCAAAGCTTTTTATTTCTACAACAGTAAAGTGAAGCTCTTTCTTGAAAAAAAAGTTATTGACCACACCGTCATATGATCAGAAAAACTATACCCAACAAATTTGATTATGATTAGGTTAAAATTAGATAGAGCTGTTTTATTATAAGGGAAATTGTTGCGCAGCAGTGGTGGTCCAAAGCAGGGAAAGAATAAAAAGTAAGATCAAACATGTAGAGTGCACACACTCAATATAAGATGCAGATATAAAAAAATCATTTAGGCAATTAAGCAGTAATATCTAAACAAAGCTTACTAATGATGACAGTTCTGTCTGACTATAATAATTATGTATTGCCATAAACTTTGTGATAGTCTATTACACTGATAAATGAAACAGGGAGAAGACCTCATATCAGGGCACACACACACAATGAGCAAACAAGACAGCAATTGTGTAAAAGTGCATTAATAAAATTGTTAAAAAATGCTTTAGCCTAATAGTGTTTACATTGATTTTATATATATATAAATTCAAATTAAGATGTTAGACTTAAAAAATGAACATATTCTACAAAATACAATATATGTTTCTGTATCAAGATGTATGTGTATTACAGCATACATACATTTATCGTGGTTATGCTAAAATAAAATTCATGGATACACGTCGTTGAATAGTGTTCAACCTCTAACTACATTTTGACAAACGCCATTGCTTTTACTTTGAAGGCAGTAATACTGAACTTCCGGCTATGTTTGAGCCGCCTTGATTGAGCGAGGCTCGCGCTGCCCGTTTCCACATGCTAATCATTAACAGGAGCATTACGTCAGGGGCTTGGCAGCGCGAGGAAGCACCAAAATAGAGAGAGAGAGAGAGAGAGAGACAGAGAGAGAGAGAGGAGGGGGCGAGAAGATACGAAACTGCAAGAAAATGTAAGAAAAGGAAACGTTTCCATAGTTAATAAAGTCCACATCCAAACAGGTATGAAACTGTTTAAACAGCACATTCTGTGTTAAAAAAGGAGGTGGGAGTCCACTTGTGAGGTTTACTTTTAGCCTACTTTATTATTTCCATTCTCCTACTTCTATTTTTTACAGACAGAAATGTTCTTTTTACTCCACTACATTTATCTCACAGCTCTCATTACAAAGTACCTTGTAGATTTTAATTTTACATCCTAAAACGTGTGTGACTTATTGTGTCTTCACTTGGATGCAGAGGAGGAATAACAATTCAGTTTTTTACTTAAATCCAACAAAATAAAACACTGTAAACACACTACATTAGGAATAAAAGTTTTCCACTCAAAGTAAGTAGTTCTAAATGAGTAGTGAGTAAAAGCATTTAAGTGTTCACCCCAAAAGTGCTGAAAGTATTAAAAGTATTCTGTAGTGAAATAATCCCTGTTGGATTAAGATCTTGGATGTTTTTGTATTAATATTCTGGCTGTGTTCATGTGTATGATGCTTTTTTCTGTAGTTGTTTAACATTCAAAGCTCATTTTGACCTTTTAAAATCTACTTTTACTTCTAAATACTTATGAGTCACACTTCTCCCCCTGAGCTTTTTATAGCACAGTATTTTCTAAAAACTCCTCTTTCGGTGAGTTTCGGTGCTGCCGGTGTGTTTCCTGCTTCCCTGTTATCCCTCTTGTCAGTTGTTTCTGCTCATAGTGGATTTATTCAGCCACAGAGAAAATTCCCTCCAGCAGAGGGAGTTTACAGTCTGGGAAAGAAACAGATGATGTAACGCTCAATCATATTTCAAGCAAAATCCAAAAATGCACAATACTCCAGGAAATGGGGGGAAAAAAATCAAAATCTTACGGGACACAAAGAAAGAACCACAGCCCTGATGGATGCTTCATGGATCACTTCAGCTCTCAATCAACCCAAACAACCCACCTTACACTTAATGTGTAATATCAGTAATGATACTTGTTTCTTAAAATCTTCAAATTAAAATTTTAAACATGTTATAAGAAAAATTCTTCACACTTTACACTTCACTTCTTCACACTATTTAAAAATTAAGCCAATAAATGTGAAAAATTTAACTGAAAACACAGCTTGTTTTTACCAATACAGACTTTTTTGTTTGTTTTTCAGTTGTTAGATTTGTTTCAGTCACATTTAGTCAGTCCTATTAGTTTGTGTGTGTTTTTTTAAAAATAAACCAGTGACTTATCCCACTGACACACTATCTGTTATGTTGCAGGTAATATTACTGTTGTTAATTAAATAAAGTAATAAATGCATAAAGGTTTTTACGACACTCCCAAAGAAAGATTTGACTTGACTTATTTTGAGCAGGATGACCCTTTAAATGTAAAGACAAATAAAACAGTGCCATCGTGTGGCTCATCTCGACATTGCACCACAGAGACTTTTAAAATGTCTAATATCTTAAAAGAGAAAGAAACTTTGTTTTTTGGTTGCTTCATGTCACATTATTAGAAATTTTTAAACACTAATTATAAATTCGGACTCACATTTCAGTCAACAAAAAGGTGAAAAAAGGTTTCAGTCGGATTGTTATGGAGGCGAACAGGAAGAGAATTCACTTCCAACTTAAAAATCATAAAATAAATGCAGATTTAATGTGTGTGTGAAGCTGACGGCGGTGAGAAGTCATCCGGGTCTGACTGACTGATGACAGACTGCACATGGACTCGTCACGTCTCGCACGTAGCGGACCTGAAACGACAGGAAGCGAAGATCAGGAAGCGAGATGTTGCGTGAGATCACCGCCTCCGACCCGCCGCTCCTGGTGCTGAAGAAGCGAAGATCTCCTCACAAACACGTAGTCTGAGCACTGAACACACACACACAGAGGTGTAGTTTTCAAACAGAGGTCCGCGGAAACTAGAAGGGTCGTCATGAAGCTGGTGCTCTTCCTGCTCCTCCTCCTCCAGGTGTCCGGATCGGCAGACGGCAGGTGTTTCTGTCAGGTGAGCGGCTGTCACTCACAGACACGAGACCATCATACATTTGTGGATTTATAATGTTTGATGTTTTTCATATCCGCGTGTGGTTTCTGTTGATATCTGATATAAGACACACACTTCCTAGAGCAGCGCGTGCCGAGCTTAAAGTCCAGAAACACACACACAGGCTGACATGTGGTTAAAGTAAAGTACACAGGTGTGCTCAGGTGTGTATAGATAACAGGTGGATCAGGTATGTTGTAGATCTACAGCGGGAATCATCCAATAAGAGACAGACTGATGAGAATCCCTCATGTAGTTTTCATGTAATGAGTTTGTCAAAAATCAGGTGAGAACTGTATTTAAGCACCGTTTTACTGATGTGCAGGTAACTTCAGAGGCGGAAGTTAAGGTGTAAATGTTAGCATTTATCAAAAAATAATTATCCAATCCATAATTTTCACTTTAACACACCTTTCTTAAGCTGAATGCTCAGGTGAGTCATCAGTGTGTTTGTGTTTGAGCTCAGGTGACAGGTGACCTGGACGACTGCACCTGTGATGTCGAGACCATCGACGCCTTCAACAACGACCAGCTTTTCCCCAAACTTCAGACCCTCCTGGAGTCTGACTACTTCAGGTTCTATAAGGTGAACTGATGGACAACACACACACACACACAGAGTTTCAAACACACACACACACACGTTGTTTCATCGGACGGGTTGTGTTTGGACTCGATCCTCTGCAGGTGAACTTGAACAAGCCGTGTCCGTTCTGGGACGCCAGCAGTCACTGTGGTCTGAGGGACTGTGCCGTGACGCCCTGCTCACCTGTGAGTTCCTCCTCTCAAACCAACCAATCAGCTTTTCTCACACCACACTGACTCGAACTCTGTCTGCTCACAGAACGAAGTGCCGGAGGGGATCCGATCGTCCTCCCACAGCAAGGTGAGTCTGGATCGAACCGGCTGACAACGTGGACTCTTTGAGTTCTTCAGACTTTCAGCCCCAAATGTTCGAACCATGAGATGATCCCATCAGCGTTTAAGTCATCAGAGTTTATCAGAGTGTGAAAGAAAAAAGGAAACAAGGTTCTTCACTCGTTCTTCCAACACTGACTGAAGATCTCAGTTTGTTATTTGATGCTCAGAATGCAAACAAGATAAAGATTTCACTCTTTATCAGTTTATGATCAACTAAAGCAAAATGAAGCTCTGCTGCAAACACAAAACTGATTCCTAACTTATTAACGTGTGTGTGTGTGTGTATGTGTGTGTGGGTGTGTGTATGTATGTGTGTGTGGGTGTGTGCGCTCAGTATTCAGCAGAAGCCAATGAGCAGCTGACTGACTGCGAGCAGGCGAAGCATCTCGGTGCTGTTGACGTGTCTTTAAGGTGAGTCAGCTTGTCAAACTAATACAGTAATAATACACACACACACACACAGAGTTAATGTATGCAGTTCTATAACAGAGTACACAGAAGGGTTGTGGTTGCAGCTGAATTATAACTCACAACTGAGTCAGAAAAAGAATTTATGACTCAGTTGTGAGTAAAACAAGCTTTGAGCCTCTGTGTGACCTTTGACCTTTGACCTGTGCATGCATACAGTGATGTTGACGGACTGAACTGTGATGGTTTTCAGTGAGGAGACCCGAGAGGCTCTGCTCAGCTGGAGCAAACACGACGACGAGGCCGAACGCTTCTGCGTCATCGACGGTAACGTTCAGACAGAACACAGTGGTTTTTTGAAAAATTAACAAATAAATTTAGGGAAAATGATGAAAAACGTGTTTTAATGAACATAAAGAAGAGCTTTAAAATATAAATATAGAGGAAAGATAAAAATTAGATATCATTAAACAACCTTGTGTTGTAAAATGGTAATAAGTGAATCTTTATTCTTGTGATTTTGTTAGAAATGGGTTCGTAGAAACAAAATATTTTGGGGAACACATTGTCAATATTTCACTTTTTTATACAAAAACATTATTAAAACATGACAATAAAAACAGTTTTAAAAACATGACAGACAGAATATTTAGAGAACATAATGTTTGAATTCTTGTCAGTTATATTTGTCCATATTTCAAAGAGAATATGAGGGTAAAATATATGTTTTTGGAAGTTAAAAAGAAAGAAAAATGATATATCTATTTTTAAGGAATGTGAAGATAAAATGCAAATTCTTTAAGGAGCTTCAGTTTAGGAATTTATAATAAGGGTGAAAATATTGAAAACGTTTTTATGAAATGTAAAGGATCATAGATAAATCCCTTTGTATTTATAAAAGCTGTTTATTGCTCGGTGGATTATTATGATGAGACCACTCAGGTGTCTGCAGGTGTGTGAATCTTCTAATC
>JAPZDY010000001.1:22492200-22502227 GCA_029783645.1 Ctenochaetus hawaiiensis | reverse complement strand
TGTTTTCTTCTTATCAAATATCAGAGCTTGAAAAACATTTGAGTTTTATTTGCCACCGGTGTGACAGCGTCGGTCTGACGTGTTGCTGTAGTGTCCCGCGAGCAGAAGATGGCAGCAAAGAGGCCACATGGGCAGTGTCTGCTTGACAGGAAGGATCAGTTTAGTCTGATGTTCTAACCTTGTTACGTAGAGAGACAATAACACACAAGTGATACAGTACTGGCATCCCAAAAGGGGAAGTAGCTCCCTTTCCTGTCTTTGAATTCCTAAGCAACACTGTTACTGATGTTTGTGTCAATGTCGAGTCTCTGCAGGTTTCATAGAGGTGAGCATTGACAAGCAGCTAGGCTTCTGCATGAGGACTTGATCCAGTGAAATAGGCTTTCATGTAAACTTTTACTTCAGTACCATGATGTCTGCGTCTGGCAGATGCTTCCAGGATGGAGACATGTTGAAGGTGGTGTAGTTCGAGGACAGGGGAGGGGTTTACAGCGCGGTCTCCTTCAGGTCGTTGAGGTTTGGCATCCTGGTGCGGGAGGCTCGGGTGAAGGTGGGTCCGTTCTGCCCTGGTTTGATGCCCAGCTGTTCGGGGGTGAACTGAGCGCCCTCCGCCCGCTGTAGAGCGGACACGTGCCAGCTGGACTCGATCTGTCCGGGGAGGGGGTAGCTGGCCTTGCGGCTCTTAGACTGGGAGGAGCTGCTCACGCCGGAGTGGCCCCTGCTCTCGGCGTGCCCTCGGCCCTCAGGGTAGCCCGTTTTGGAGGAGGGCTGAGGGGGGTTGGGGAGGGGGGCTTGGAAGCGCAGGTCTGGAGGAGGTGGGGGAGGCTGTCCTTGATTTGAGGAAGAAGGAGAGAGGTGAAGGAGCCTGCGGAGTGACTTGAGGGGTTGACTCTGTAAGAGGGAATGAGATACAGATGATGAATGATCTTAAAGGATTAAAGGCTTCTATATTTTCCCTGCTGGTCACAATCCCCCCAACGAAAAGAGCAAATGCAACAGTGCATCTCGTAATACACAGACCTTCTTACTCAGTCTTTGTCTATTAAAACTGAAGACATAGATACAGTAAATGAAAAATAATTGATGCAGGAATTAAATGGAAGACTTGGTATTTCACAAAAGGGCTGTTTTGGTCAGAAAACAACATGTTGTGATCTTTGACCGAGAGATTTTGCTCTTGGCCTTGATCATTAAACAAACTATAGTCTTCAGTATGTAAGTACCTGAGAGTGTGAGTCCACTGGTTTGTCCACTGGCCACTCATTGACTCTCTCTCTCTCCCTCCCTCTCTCCCTCTCCCTCTCTCTTTCTCTCTCCCGTTCCCTCTCCCTCTCTCTGTCCCGGCTCTGTTCCCGCTCCCGGTCTCTGTCTCGGGATCGCTCCCGGTTTTTCCGTCGGCTGCCGTGGTGAGAGGACGACTTGGAGCTCCTCTGCAGGGACAGGTGTTCTTGTCCGTTACCAGGAACCTAACGAAATACAGGCATGTTATTATTAACCGTACAAAATATTACCTTCATGCAAAAATTGCTCTCTCTGCGGCGAGGGTACACACTCATTTTCATCACACAGCACATCTCTCTCAGATCCCAGTGAGGCTTGTCATGCATCCGCCTGGCAGCATCAGACAAACACAAAGAGGTGGTGATGGTGATGAAATTACACAGAAAAAAAATTCACAGGTTCTTCGAACGTTTTTATGTCTTGAGTGTGTTTTCTATCACACTAATGATAATTATCAATATCCACTAATTTGTTGATTACCTTTTTAATCAGTTGATCATTTGTTAAATCTATAAAATATCAGCGTATTGTGAAAAATGTCCACCTTAATTTTCTTAGAATCAAGATCTCATTTTTTTTCTGATCAAAAGTCAAAAAGCGAGAAGACATTAAATGGACATTTTGCAAAACAAAGAGATGCAGCAAATTCTCACTTTAGATAGGCTGAAACCAGCAAATATTTGTAAAATTTGCTTTATAACTGACTTCAATTATTATTCAGTTATCAATTATCAGGTAGCTACTGGATCATGTTAACTTTGGACACAGCAAGGCTAGATGATTCCCCTCTATTTCAGTGTCTCTGCTAAACTAAGCTAAGCTAACCAGCAGCTTGATACAGCCTCACAACAGACAGAAAGACAGTGGTGTTGATCTCCTCATATAACTCTTGGAAAGGGAATAAAAAAGCACATTTTCCAAAATGCTGAACTATTCTTAAGAGTTGAAAGAGTATGAGTTTAAATAGACATGTGGGTTAATGGACTGAATGTCTTACATGTGTTCATGACTCTCATGTGATACAATGATGTTTAATTTGAAAAGGAAAATGTGCACAAGTGTCGACCTTGCAAAACAACAAACACTGCAGCTTGAAATCAAAGGCTTACAATGCAATGTGAATGCAAGGTGACATACGATATAATGAGACAAACACTGTGCAGTATTAGACTCAAAACATGTTTGAAATCCTTTCAGTTTGGAATATTTCACAATCAATTTTCAAGCTGATTTTCTTTTGAGAGGATTTCAAACCAGGTCATTCTGGTGAGTGCGGTGTGAGTTAACATGCAGTCGTAGTGTCGAGGTTAGATTACTGGTGAGGCAGGGTAGGGCACGGGAGGCTGATGTTGTACCATAGGCGAGGCGACTACAGGTAGGACTTTGACAGCTGAGTTGTGCTTTAAGCTATTCTTAGAGCTAAAGAGGGGGAAAAGGCTTTTCTTGATGCTGGGGTTCCTCCCGTCCTCCATGTCCGTCTGTGGGGCAGAAGACGCACAGCCACAACTCTCAAAACAAATCTCTGACAGCAAACAAAAAAGAAACACAACTACTGCAGCACCTAATGCACAACCATCTGCAGAGATACCAATTAACAAGAGATACAGAGAAACAAATAATAGCATGAATATTACACTGTCAGAATAATGAGGAAGAAACCATTGTGAGTGGAAAATCAGACATGCATTAATAGATAATGCTGTTTAACTACAACTTGTGCCTCATGATTAGGCCATCATTTCTATTTCTTTGAATAAAATTGTGCAGTCCGAAGTAATGGACTTGGAGACATCAATCAAATTAAGTCTGAAAAAGCAAGATATGAGTGTTAAGATGAGCAGATTGTGCAGACAGATGCTATCAAATTTACTTTCGTGGGAGGTAAAACCAAACGTACATCCATAATGTCGGTAATAATCCTTATTATAGCACAGCAAAACTCAGTGTGCTTCCTTTTTTTCAGATTTTCTTAGTTTACATATGAAAAAACTGAGCAGAAATCCTGTTAGTTATCAAAAAAAAATCAAAATATTTTGAAAACATTTTAACCTCAACTGAGATGGAAACGTTTTGGTGTCCAAAAAAAAAGAGATGAAAAACGGCCAACAGTGGGGATAAACTTTATAGACAACGCAAAACCAAAGGAAGTGTTTGCATGAAATAACAGGTGATGACTCAAATTAACTCACTATTTGTGTCTTCTTCTTTTTCTTTTTAATGGCTCTGAAGAAGCCTTGTTTTTCCTTCTCTTTGGTGGGCTCTGGAGGATTCATGACCATTGCTTCTGCTGCAGTCCTACAAGGAAAGTGTGGGGAATTGCTCAGATGACTCATGTTTGTAATTACAAACTTGGGACTTGTAATCAGATGTGTCTCAAATGCTATTGCACAACCTACATAGACAATGTTATGACTCAAACATGTTTCCAGCATGAGGGAGACCTTAAAATTACACGAGCAGCACAATCGAAGCCTTTAACTGCTGTTTGAATTTTATAAATTTGAGGCTTTTGTAAATTATAGTGTGTAAATTAACTAATAGATTTTACAATCTAAATTTGTAGATGGATAGAAAAACACCAAGGTGATTGTTTTTGTTCACTTTATATTATTATGTGCATTATAACGGTTCATGTTAGTCATGACTGACAAAAGCTTTCATTCATTTCATCTCTGTCATGTAGAGTCAGTGATACTTTTCTGCAGCGCCACAAAGTAATCCTGTGAAATGTAATGGATCTTAATTAGTGTTGTGACAGACTTCATGAGACAGTGAGGAAAATATGACAAAAATATGACAGAAACACAGAGTTTGATCTGATGGCTGAGTTCCATATTTAGCACAGAAAATATAATGAGGAAGCTTAACTTTGAATCGACTCTCATTCAGTGTCTGGCTACTCCTGGATGATTTTGAAGTTTTGAAATGCATCTTTGCAGACCTGTATAGTTTTTCTACAAGTATGGACACTTTAGTTAAAGTCAAGTCTTGACTCAGCCATAAATGTACTTTTATTGTAGCGCTGCCTGACATTACAGTCAATAAGGTGTTCATTCAAAACAAAACTTCTCACCAGTCAAAAGCCGTCTGGCGTTTGGAGTGGTTTGCCATTGCAACAGGATCTACAGGTACGACAGGTACGACCGGCCCTCGACCCTGACCGACGCCGTCATGGAAAGAGGAGGAGTTATCTGGTCGGGGGGAGGGGACTAAAGAAAAACAACAAGGAAACAGAAATTCAGTTTAAGTTTATAAATGCACTTTTCTTAGCCCATTCAGATACATGTTGGCATTGTGTAGTCATGAATATGTTGAATCTTTATTTTTCTTTACACTGGCACTTTAAATTTTATGTAACTTTCCATTCAAATCAGCAAGAATCTATTCAAATTAAAACCACCAGCCGTTTTTCTATACTTTGTTTTTGATGCTGATTGGCAAATGTTAGCATTAAACACATTAAAATACGATAATGAACATATTAAGCCTTATACCTGCTAATATGCTAGCATTATTACTGTGAGCATGTTAGCATAGCGCCATTAGCACCACACTACTTTTTCTTGCTCAATCTATCAATTTTGATTCATTCCATTTGTGCTCATTTTTTATCTCCTATTTGAATCTATATCTTAATTGCATTTCTTTTATATCTTGTCTATGTGCCTCATTCTGGAGCTGCACAAACAAACTTATCTAAATCTTTCACTTTTCTGATGTCAGATACATTTTGTCGTCTTTCTCTTACCTCGGTAGAAGCTGCCGACTCTCCGAGGCATTGACTCAGTGAAGATCATCCGGTTCTCCTTGGCCGATCCTTCATCCCCACCATGAGGATCATGATACATACCAACCTAAGAGACACACACAACATGCGGGCATACAAACGCACAAGTGCACACATGGACACAGGAACATACAAAGTTTAGTAAACTATATTCAGTTTTGTGACTGATAATCTCCATTCAATCTCAGTTCTTTGCTACTTATTAGCTACATTCTTTGCTGGCTCACATCACAAGACATTCAGGACAATCTTAGAGCTTTTCAGTGAGGTTACATTTATACCAGCGACAACGTGCGGTGAAGCTGTAGACCTGAGTAGAAAACAGAAAAAGCTATGGGAACCAGCGGTCAGAGGAGCTGCTGGTTGTGTTTGGTGTACTGGTTTGAGGTTTGAGGAGGAGTCAGGGGGTCGGACCTCATTTTTAGAGCGCTGTGTATGAAAAGCAGCAGTGTTGTCCCTCGTAGAGTCTTTGATGGGGGCACAAGGGTGGCTCATGTCTTTAGGAGACTGCTCACTCTGTTGAGAAGATGGACAGGTGCAGGTCAAAGCAGACTGGAGAAGCAGCACGAAGCAGAGGCAATGATAATGTGAGACAGTGACAGTCCCTGCACACAAGCATCAACTTGTGAAAACATGTATTGAGAGTTCATTTTCAGTACATGTTTTACAGAAAAGATTCACCCCTGGACACAGTGCAACACCTTTATTGTGTGGGTGTAAATGCATGTCAGAAAATGTGATATTTCTTTCCTGTGTGTTTGCTTGTTTTTCATCAGCATGCCTCATTGTCTTGGCTCAGAGTTAGTTGTCCTACTGCAGCATTAAATTATGATGTTTAGATGTGTGTTTTCAAAGCAGGAAGAAGGCCTCAATGTCACTGCTGGAGGAACAACAATAGATTGGTACACCGATACTTCCTAAAAACTCACATTCTCGCAGCTACATTATTTTGTCTCTCCAGCATTTGGATGTACAGCCATGTTTCTTTGTGCTCCTTGCTGTTGCTGCACATCAGCTGCTTTAATGGCCCACACTGTACTGTGTTTAAGCCATGCATGACAACTACCACTAGTCAACAACTACCCACAGCGCCCCCAGCTGCACATATGCTGTAGATGCATTGCCACTGTTTTGTTAGTGCAAAAATCCCAAGCTACTGAATGACTTTGCATTTAATAGTGCATAGTGTCGATTATAGATATTTATCTTTTCTGTGAAGTGCCAGACTGAGTGTGGATGTGCTGCTTAAAGAAAGCTTATTTTTTAAAAATAACACTATCCTGACCAAATATTGTTGCTGTGGTTGAACATGTATTACCTATATTTCGCATTTACCCCTGAGAATAAGAACAATATATCATAATATTAAATAACAGACCTTTATAGTCTCTTTTTTCAGCATTAGTGTCAGTACGTCAGGGTGAATCTTTCCTTTAACCATCACCACAGTCACAGGACTGTCTGCCACTAACCCTCGTCATGTCATCAGTGCAGTCCTCTCTCGAGGAGCTCACTGAGTGCCCGGTGAGGGTGGTCCGGTGCTGCAGTTGTGGGGAGAGGAGCTGCAGGCTGCTGGCACGTGTCGGTATCGCCTGCCCCGGCGCAGGCAAGCCCGCCATCCCACTCTCCACTCCGTGTGGTCTGTGGCGCTCCCTCCTCACGTACATGGAGTGGCGTTGAGGGCGTTGCTGAGAGGAGAAGGGGGAGGTGTAGCCCAGGCCGTAATGATAAGACTCGTGTGGAGAAGGCAGAGTGTGAGTGGAGGGCATCCCTGCTCCTCCTGGGTCTAGGAGCTCTGGAGCACCAGCTTCTTCTGGACAAGAGTGAAAAATTGAAGTTATTGGAACTTTAAGAAACAATTATTTCAAACTTTAATTATTCTATTGTTTTGTTTGGTTTAGAGTTTAGTCTATAAACTGTGTGAAAAATGCCCATGACCGGTGTGGAGAGTCAGTGTTGACATCTTCAAAGTCTAAAATCGAAAGTATTTAATTTACAGAGAAATATGAGACAACTGCTATAATGAAAACTTCAAATCCTCATATTTCAGAAAGAGAAACCAGCAAATATCTGACACTTAGAGTGATAGGCTACTCAAATGATTAATTGGCAAATACATATTTTTCTGTATAGGGAATCATTGGTTATCCAAGTTATAATGGCTCAGGATGTCATTTGTCTCCACTGATGTGCAGTCAGGATTGGCATTTCATCACCAAAACTAAAATCAAACCGAAATCACATAGTTGCATCACATTTCTTCATGTTCATAATTCATAACTGTAATATTATTTATTTAATTTTAAATTTGAATTAGTCAGTACTGCTCTCAGAATAACATATACCTTAGTAAAACAAGGTTTAGCTGGAGAAAAAATCCCTATGACGGAATCATCTCTAGTAAAACATTGAACACAAACAATGTGACAGAATACTGACTTACTGCAGCTCTCGTTTCTTCTGCAGGGACTGTGAATGCTGCAGGCTATATGTTAATAATTTGACGGCTGTCTGGTTGTTTGTTTTTGTTGGGTGAGGGTAGACTCAGAGATCTAGTGTTTGATGCACTGATGATTAATACTTAAAAAAAAAGCCTGAGGCCATATTCAATTTTCCATTCTGAATTCAGTGGACGATGAAGCTCACAATGACGAGTCAGAACACAAGTCTGACTCTTAAACCTCACCTGGTGCTAAAGATTTATGTCTGGATTTGTGTCTGGATGAGGAGTCCAGTGTGCTGCTCTCCATGCGGACGTTGCCGCTGCTACGAGAGGCGGGGCTGTGCCCAGATCGATCGCTGTGTCGAGCAGAGGGGCTGCCGGGGGGCCCTGGAGGACCCGAAGTGGTGTTAAGGTCTAAACAGCTGGTAGGGAAGAAGCGGGCACCCGGTCCAACCCCTGCTGTCGTGTTAGAGTTGGGGTCATCGGGGTGAAGTCGACCGTCGCTGAGGTTCCCTACAGATTTGGCGTCACTCAGCGCGCTGTGGCTCTTGGACAAGCTGAGATAAGAGGCTGAGCTCTTAGAGGAGGAGGACATGGATCCGTGGGCAGAGTCGGCCATGCTGTGGGTATGTCGGCCATGTTGTTTCTCTGCACCAGACTGCAGGGTGTTGGTCTTGTTGTCCAGGAAGGTGTGGCGGCTGGCCTGTTGCTGCTGTTGCTGCTGCTGCTGTTGCTGCTGCTGAGAGCGAGAGGAACTGGGTTTGCTGTGGCCGTACTTCGCCCCGTGTCCCTGGTCTGACAGCTTCGGGGAGGGTCCCAGACTGAAATCAAACTCCGTCTTGCCTTTGGCTTCTTTGGGACTGAGGAGGTGTGGCAGGTTGTTGTTAGCCAGGTCTTTGCTGGATGAGGCAGAACGATTGAGGGTCTGGGACATGTACTGGCCTTTGGGGTGGAGCGTCGGACTTAAACTGGACGGAGGTGGTTTGTTACCATTGAGGAAACTCTTGTTGCCGAGATGATGAAGGTCACCATGGCGGGGGAGGCTTGAACACTCTTTGCTGTTGGAGCGACGGCTTGAGCTTTTAGTGTGACTCCTGAAGGGGCAGAGGCACAAGGGGTAATGTTATTTAAGTTTAGCATTGCATTATTAGTTAAAACAGCTGCAAGAAACTTTCATTTTTGTTGATCTCGATCTGACTGGAGCGTGCATGTATCTTGGAAATGATAAATGCATTACATTACATTAAGATTCACACACCTAAATTACATGTAATCCTACAGCCAATCGGTTCAGTTTCTTACTTATAGAAGTTATTTGAGCTGAACAAACATAAAATGACGCTCTGTAAGCCAGTTGTTCTGTTGAACATCAGAGTGGAGAGCAGCTTCTTTCCTCAGTGTTATGAGATCCCTCGAAGTTCCTAGTGCTGTAAATCGGTGGAAAATCCCTCTAACTCAAGACGATTCCCTCTGAAACCAAAATCCCTCAGCTCTCAATCTAACAGTCCTGCTACTGCTTGATCTCAGAACTGTTCAGACAGTCTCTCAGAAGCATTGTCACTCAGAAAAATATTCAGGAAAATAAACTCATGTTTTGAACCATTAGAGCAAACTGCTTAGATATATCCACCTAAAAAACAAGACAAATAAAATGGTTTTCAACACATATTCTGTCATAACAAAAACTGTAGACTGCTTTTTGAATCAAGCGCCACCTAAAACTCATATTGTTTTATATTAGTGGGATTTGAAATGGTCATTGTAAGTTGACTGCATGTCAGCAGGACTGTAGTCTGACCTTGTAGGGACCGTGTTCTCTCCGTGATGGTGCGTTTTCCTCTTGGAAGAGCGCGGCGGGTTGGGAGATGCAGGAGGAGGTCGTTCTCTCTCTGCCTGCCTCAGAGGCTGGAAGGCCGGGTGGTTCAAACTCTGCTCCGTCAGATAACGCTCGGTGGGGTTTAGCAGCAACAGGTTCTGGTAGACAAAGGCACATGAAGGGAATTAATTTAAGTGAGTCATACATCAAAGCTTTTCAACTACTGGTGGAAATATTTATGAGTGGATAACAAATCACATCCATGTAAATTCAACTTTGCATCTACCTTCATCAGATCCAACATCAAGCCACTCAAGATGCCTTGATACCTTCTCTCCAAAGTCTGAGGATGAGTAACAGAGGGAAACTGGCACATGCACAAGCACACACACAAAAAACACACACAAACACAACACTGGATTAAATTTGTATCCAAACTGAACTGAATTTTTATGCATTGAAGCTTATTATTAGTAATTCAAATGTATAGTAGATGCTCCTGCTGGTAAGAAAAAAAGTAGCTGTCAGATCAAATAGCACAGAAATCTATTACTGGATCACACTAAACAAACTACCAAACCATGAACACACACACACACACACAGACACACACGCACACACACGCATGCACACATGCACACATGCACACAAAGTCTTGTACGGCCTTCTGGGACATTTTCTCTTGCTGCTAAGCTGAACA
>JAPZDY010000001.1:22462529-22476326 GCA_029783645.1 Ctenochaetus hawaiiensis | reverse complement strand
GGTAAACATATAAAAACACTGCCTTACCTTGTGCCTGCACTTAAGCACCACTCCATATGCTCCTGGAAGGAAAAAGAAAGAAAAAAGACACACAGGATCAAGAACAAGTGAGACATTTGCATCTGTTTGAACATATTAATTCTGTTTTGGCCTCATAAGCACTGAACCAACATGTTCATAGAAAACAAGTGCAGCAGGTGAGAAGCACAAGAAAAACAATGGTTAATAGGTGAGGCAGAGGCATACATACTCTCCCACACACTCAACACACAAGCATGCCTATACCTTTGACAAATAACACCACGCACACTAATACACTCACACTCACACACACACACACACACACACACACACACACACACAGAGAGATACAGAATAGCTGTGTCTTGTGTCTTTGCTAAGCACATCATGTTCTCAGTGATCATTCATATTTCAGATTTCTTGTCAGAGGCTGTAAATCTGTTTTAAAGGCTGGTCAGCCAGACATGCATTGGTTGTGGGTAAATATTTACTACATCTTTCTAAACTGTATATGTTGCCACTGAAAATTACACATGCAGCTCAATAAGGTTGATAAAGCTGCTAATCTGAGAGAATCCAAGACATTTTTTAGTTGTTCCTGTATCGGTTTAAATGTTTTATTTAACTGGAGAACAGGACAAGAACAAACAAAATGTCCCTATAATATTCCTCTGTGTGTTCATCTGATCCATTATGTTGCTAAGGTGCAATAACTGATATGATACGATAGCCCAATCAGTGTAATATAATCTGTGTTATAATAGAACAGAAATATGCAGTATTCCCTACAGATGTCAATCAGAGATATTAGGTTTGGGCAGGATACAAGTATTAAGAAATACCATAGGTGAGATATTCAATACTGTCAAACATATAAATGCTGCTCTTTCTTGTTAATTGATAAGGACTGCTTTATTGAGGCATTGTAGTAGCACAGCACACACCAGCAGATGGCAGTCTCATG
The DNA here is from genome assembly GCA_029783645.1 of Ctenochaetus hawaiiensis. Classification (NCBI taxonomy): domain Eukaryota; kingdom Metazoa; phylum Chordata; class Actinopteri; order Acanthuriformes; family Acanthuridae; genus Ctenochaetus; species Ctenochaetus hawaiiensis. The sequence continues at coordinate 22,475,341 of JAPZDY010000001.1, read as the reverse complement.
AAGTGGAACATGCAGCTGAGCTGAGTAAAATGGCATCTGCAAGTGGTGGGGATAATGTTGGCAGAAAAAGTGCATCTGTCCTCTGTGGGAGTATTTAGGTTTGGTCCAAATGATAAAGGTGACTCAGCCATTGCAGACAAAGCTGTGTTTTCCCTCTGCCACAGGAAAGCTGCGGTTAAAGAGGGTGAGACATCAAACCTTTGCACTCAGATCAAGTGTCCTGTTTATTCTTTATTCTATCAGCTGATTTCCTGTTGCAGATGGTGTTGCTGGCTGGACTTTTTTTAAACACATACAAAACTATTATATACCATTTACTTTGGTGAAATGTCAGGGAGGTGTGAAGGTATGAAAATAGATCCTGATAAAGCAGGAGAGATATTGTGCATAAACACATCGAGGTAAAATGAGGTTGTTGCTCTTTGCCCAGTTTTTATCATCTTACTAATTTACAAATGAACATCATCTTGAGGATATAAGCTGTATGCTTTAAATTATAAATGACTTCTAGACTTGCTGATGCACCGATTGGCAGAGGGATGTGTTTTAGCTATCAGTGCCTCTTGACCTGATATTTAAAGGTTTGAACAATTTGTATCTCATGAAGAGCTGAGGTCACACTCCTTTTCATGCCTGTCACACTCGCACCCATTACATATGCATTTTGTTTCTGAATGTACTCTCATTGGTCTTTGCAGAAACAAGCTAAAACAACAGCTGTAGAGGTTGAATATTGACAGGTCTTGCATGCTCTTGCATGGACTGGGAGTATGGTTGTTTTGATTATTGAAATATATCTAAAATTAACGTGAGATGATGTGATTCTGTCTGGCTAAATGCAGCTTGAGGTGAAAGTGCTTCAGAGTTTTAAACGTAAACATTTTTACAGTAATTTGTTCATAGAAAGTATTAGCTGAGTGGCGAATGGGGCACTTCCTAGGTTTTGATGCATATGGATCCCTTGGTTAAATGATCTACATAAATGAAATGCAGCAATTGTGATAGAAAATACCTCTTTCTTTGATAATAACTTAAATGTAGAGGAATGTGTGATGAGACAAGTGACTCTCAAGGAATATTTCTGTTAAGAAAACACACAATAAATGAGCTTTAACTTCTCTTGTGTACAGCTGACTGTAAACCTAAAGCTAAAGGTTCATCTTTGTTACTAATTTCAATTATGACTCTGAAATTGCTACAGCTTTGATTCACGGCTCAGTCTGCCCTCTGCTTCATAGTATTGGCAGCTGAGGCTCAAAAATACTGAGGTATTCAGAGTCACGAGAGATGTCGGACAGAAAAAGCATGACTTCATATCTTCTCATCATTTTCAAAATTGACATCCTCAAAAACCTCCACATAGAAGAAGGAACAGCCTGTGAAAAAGGAAACATTCAAACATTCATCAAAACAGCTTTTGATGCCTGTCATTTTTTTCCAGCTTCATCTTTTTTGCATTCAGTCTACTTGGCCTTGGGTGAATTTGCACACAAAGAAAAGCCAATAAATACATACGAAGAATCCCATCAAGAACAACATCATCCCGAAGAACTGAGAAGGAAATCTGACGTGCATCCAGGCCAGAAGTACATTCCGAAAGTTGCAGCATTGAGAACCCTCAGCTGAAGGTATTATTATGTAACAGTATCTCAACTTAATGTTCACATCCCAAAGACCTGCGTGCACACAATAAATAAACCAAACACACACTCAGCTCAAAACAACTCATCCTCTGTGTTGAGATCTACAGTATTAGATTGAGTCCAGACCAGAGCTACTTACAGAAAATGATTTGTGTATATATAATAAAACAAGTTTCATTAAATTATCCAGAAGAGATGGTTTCCATGCTGAGGAAGACAGACAAAAAGACTTTTAAATGTGAATTTGCAGTAATACAGAGAACTGCTTTTAACTTATAACAGCAGAATTATTTGAAGGATGCACAAACAAATTCAGGACATAGTGACTTAAAGACCAGCAAAATGCCAAAAAACTTTAAAACTTTCATCATTTAACTGCAGTTCTTTGTGTATCTAACTCTTTGATTAATGAATGCTGACAACCGCTCATGCAGATCACAATCAGTGAGAATTATCAACAGTACAATAAACACACTCAGTCGCTCTGTCCTCTCGCATTAGAGGGGGTTCAGGGATCCATGTCAGTCCAACTCTCTGAAATCAGCTGCAAATGACGCTGCTGACTGAAAGAAACAATTCCTGCGTGCTTTGATGTGTGAAGGACCTGTACGTGGAATATTTGCGAGTCATTTGCGGCTAGACATAAAATTTTATCCTCATTTATTTCATTTTCTGACCAGCCATCAGTGCTGTCACTGGATCAAGAGTTGACCAGCCTTTTCATTCTTCAGACACACACACACACACAAACATGCACACACACAGAAGCACACTTGCACACAAATACACCAACGGACATAACCGAGGCTTATACTCATGACCTCAGTGTTTGGTTATTTCATGCAAGAGCAAAAGTTGAAACTTAATTCTCGACAGAAAAAAATTTAATCCCTTTCCCTTTTAAACTTGAACTAAAATGTAAGTCTAATAAAACAAGTTTATTGTAAAACTAAGATTTCACCTCTATTCAGTGAAACCTGTAGATACAAATATGATTATTTTTGTATTATCAGATCTGTAGATCCAATAATTATAAAACCACAATGATCACATACAAATACAATTATTCAAATCCCGAAACAACCTGTAAACTTTCACCCCTTTGAGTTAATGGTTGGTCAGGTTTAAGCAGAAATATGTGGTGAAGGTTTGGAAAAGATGCCGGTCAGGATTAAATGAAAACAGCATTGTTTGTTTGTATGAAACGTGAAATGAGCAGCGGTCTCTCATGTTTAGCAAAGAGATGTCTTCACCCAAACATCCACAATCACTTCTTTTCTATGAGGTTTTGCCATGTTAACATCATGCTTGGTCCACCTTTAGGACACCAAAAGAGTTCCTCCAAGGAGAGGTCAAATCATCTTGATCGCCCCCTGGTGTCTGGGTGCAGTATAGGTCATAATCTCACCATGTTGGCAGATGGGACACTTGTCAAACTAAATAATCAAAGTAAGCTTAAATTAAATTTGCTTGATGTTTTCAGTAATATTTATTTTTGAGATAAGTTTTTGAATTGGTCACTTAATGTTTTTAAAAAAAAGAAGTATTACGTCATGATTGACAGCTAACCCTGACCTGCGACTCAACTCGATGGGTGGGACCTCAATACCATCACACTGTACAGACTCTGGCTCCAAATAATGGCACCAGTTCAAGATGGCAGCACATCTATCAGGAGTATTTTTTGGCTTCATTTTTGTACAGTGGAAGTAAGAGATGACATATCTTCCACTTTTTTTTACTATCATTGTTCCTGACTGACACAAGAAGTGATTCACAGCCACCAGAGGCCTTTTTCATTGAAACATAAAAACAGCTTGTTTTTGTCATTTATGAGAAATCGTCAAACAAATGCTCTTTTTCAAAAATAATTACCAGGGTTGACAAATAAAGGTTGGGTTGAAATAAGCAGCACCAAGTCCATCACTACTACAGAGTTGTTCTCTCTTCACAAAAATACGTCTTTAATTCACTAATTAACTCCAGTTGTTTTTACTCTGCTTTTTTCCCAAACATGGTTTAGTTACAGTCCATAAAATTTAACGGTTTCTGCAGATTAAAAGCCTATTCGTGCCCTTTGAACTGCTGGAGGACTTTAAATGTGAAAAAACAAATGCTAGAAGTGCCGAATTTAACTGATGGTATTTAACCATGTTAACTATCAAAAAACTAATTAAGAGAAATATCTGAAATAAAAAGAGAATTAACAATATTTCTATTAGAGAAGAGAAATTCAGAGCAGCAGCATGGTGTGTAGGTCTGAGACATGACTCTTTCATTGCACTGAAAATACTACTATTAGTATTCATACATATACAGGTAAACATGGAGAATGTTTTATGTTCAAATCAAATTAAGATGGAGCAGATCAGGAGCAGGTTTCCTTATTAGATACACTTAAAAACAGGGATATGTAGGAATGATGACCTGCCTGTTTTACGTTCTCTCCACAGTTGAGGTAAATAAAAGTCTCGGAGGCAGTTTGAAAATACATGGTGAACAAATTACAAGTGCTGTTGTTTTCCTTATGAGAACAGTCTCAGAGGAAATAACTACACAAAAAGAGACTTCTACAACCTCTCAGTCTCATAAAGCCATTTAAAAACCCCTCTGCATTGTGTCAAACGTGCTAAGCTCCTCTAAAGGGGACATGTTGGAGATACAAGATCTGACAACAGTGATATGTAGGTTTTCAGATGAGGAATGACCTCAGTATTCACCATTATGAGAGCCGTGGCTTAACAACAGGACGTAGAGTCTTCAAATTTTACAAACATGCAGTAAAATCCACCCACCTTCTCCCACAATGCCAAGGACTTCAAACTTATTCATCACATCACCAAGGGTGGGGGCTCCTCCAGCAGGTGAAATGAGCTGCTCGGCTTTCAGCGAGGAGACTCCTGCTCAGACCGGCGGCGGATGGAGTGAGCTGTGGAGTCCAGGAGAAAGGTGGCGAGGGTCGGACCACACCCCATCTTTACTCCTCTTCTGCTTCAGCTTCTCTCTTCCAGCCTTGCCTGTTTTGAATGTCAGCTACTCTTATTTATGGCTCTGGCTCGAGTTGTTTCAGGTGTCTCCGAATTCCTTTTTTATTCCATGTCTTTAGGATGTCAGTCTTGTACTTCTATCCAAACCTCCACGCAGTCGTACCTGGAGGAACGGAGACAAAACAGAAAAGCAAGATGTTATAATATGCTGTCGAAGGGTCATTTCAAGGTCCAACTTCCCATCATTCCTTGCACAGGCCATGGCATGCTGATTGTATTCCTGGTACGGATGGTGGCTAACTAGGACATGTAAATGCACAGAAAGCCATTTCCTTGAGGACACATTTAAATCATGGATGACTTCCACACAGTCATCCTATCGCAGCCATTCCCATCAGCCACACAGTCGCTCTGGAGGATGCTGCAAGGGTGACAGTCTACAGTGAATGTATAATGTCTGGCAGAACTATTAAGCCCTGCCTGCTCTGCACATGTCTAACTCTGTAGTTCACTGGTGGACAGCTGGTTCAACGCTTTGATCCAGACTGAAATATTTTAGAAACAATTGGTTGTTTTGTCATCTAATTTTGTGCAGACACTGATGCCCATCCAGACTTTTCCTCCAGCAGCACCACGAGACATGTTTTCAGTGAAATGTTTCAACAGTTATCGTGTGGATAGCCATTAAATGCGGTACAGATATCCATGGTGCCCTGATTATAAATTCTAAGGACATAAATGATCCCCAGACTTTTCCTCTAGCAGCACCAGGTCACAGTCTCCTATTATCCACCTAAGTAACTCAATGTCTACTAAATAGTTTGGCAAAAAAAAAAAAAAAAGGTTGGTACAAACATTTAATGTGAGTTTGATCACCCTTCAGCTTTTCCTCTTCGACCACCAGCAGTTTGACTCCTTAGTTTTTAATAAACTGTCTCAAAAATTAATGGATTGCTATGACATTTGCTACAGATATTCATGTTTCCCCTGTGATGAATTTAAAGACCAATTACCCGCAAGACTGCTGTTACTCCTTTCAGCCTCAGCTGTACATTTTGTGCTAGTTAGCAAATGTTAGCATCCCTGGGACGAATGGGAATCACTTGATGATCCCCTGATTTTAATCTAGTGTCACTGTCAGGTAAACATTGTGTTGAACACTTTGGTTTATAAGCAAATACCTACATAACAGAGGACATTCCCATCAGCCTCAGCTGCACTTTGCATTGTGCTCAGTTTATTTTTACCTCCAGCTCTCTGTTGCTGCCACATTCAAAATGTTCAACCGAATAGGATGAAAATATACGAATAATGAAATGTTCTCACAAGATTCCTCCTGCGTGCTAATATCCAGCCCTTTGTTTTGCTTTTTACTTCAGATTTCCAAGAGCATGCTCTGCATTTATAAACACTAAATAATAAATTATTTTGTTTTAGGGAGAGAAAGGGCTCAGAACAATCACATCCAAAAAGGCTCAGATCTCCTGCTGTCACACATCCAACAACACTGACCACGGTTATTAAATGCCTCTTTTGTAATGCGAATGCTGTTGAACTAGAACCACCAAAGCTTCTCACAGTATCAGTTCAACTTCATTTGTATAACACTTGATATATTCAGCAGTGGAAAAACACTTTAATGTTGATTTGGCTCATGTGCCTGTGTGGGCGTTTTCCTATGTAGTGTACACTCCCCACAGCGAAGTCTTTCCAGGGGAAGTTATAAGGTTGATGTTAAGGCCATGGATGGCTAGTCATTTAAGGATATAGTACGGCCACTGGGGAGTCATTAGATCCATACTGTATCTTCCCCGGAAATGTACTCTAAAAGCCTACGACTGAAGCAACCTAGCACGCATTATTTCCTGTATTTCAGGAAAAAATATTCCTAAAAATGGGTACAGCACTGGGTCGGTTTATTGATAAGCTGCTGCTTCTCCTTGCAGCCGTCAGGCGGACAGCTGCCAAATGGAAATAAGGTGGAAACATCACTGAGAAAGTGCTGAAAATACAGATACAGGACGGACTGAAACGTTTTTGTTGCAACATACGCCTGCGGTGTCCGCATGCAAAGAAAACCACGCGAATGAGTGAGTTTGGGAGCGTGAATTTAATAGCCAGGTACGTGCGTCCGCGTGCACGAGAGTATATGTATATGTGTCTGTGTGTGTGTCTATGAGTGTGTGTGTTCTAGTGTGTGTGTGAGGTGAGAGAGAGGGGGGAGAGAGAGGATAGTAATGCTGCTCTCTCTGCATCGAAACTGCGTCTCTCTCATCGCTGCGTTGCGGAGCGCACCACCATTCCATCGCTGTCCACGCGTTTCTCAGCCTACACAGCAACCAGTGCATACATTATACCGTACTTCACGGACCAATGTTCACGACAGTGTTGCACAATGAGATCCACAAATAGCGTTTACCCACAAACAGATAATAAAACACAATTTTTGCGCACGCAAAATCTCAAAAACGTTTTTTTTTAAATAAATGACCCTTCGCAGCCAGTCCATCATTCAAACCAACGAACCTCTTTTACCTGCAGATGTGATGTGTCGCCTGTGTGAGGTGAGAAAGCTCAATCTGTGAAGCACATAGCATCATGCCCGTGAAAATGATGATGTGGGAAGGCAAGGAAACATATGGAGCGACAGGAGGGGGAAAAGCCCGGCCTGTGCGTCGTGACACGATCGAATATCCTACTCACTCAATCTCTGAATGGAGATGAGACCGAATCCGCAGGCATAACGCCGATGACGGGGTATCCATGTACCGTCAACACTTCTTCAGTGGCTCCGTGTTCATTGCCACAGCATCAGCTGGTTATAGCAGCAAAATCGTCATACCTCTGAGCGACGCTGCGCACAGCCAATAGAAACGCGGACGTCTGCGCGTTTCAGCAGCGGTTTGACATCCAACATGACTATGAGCTGTGATAAAATGAAACTTTGAGCTGAAAATTGAATCAAGCTTTTGTTAAATCCCCTAATATTAATCGCCCTGAAATAATTTCACACTGTCAGCGCTGAAAGTGTTGCCTCCCTCCTCTTGGTCGGTCCATGTGGTGTCAGTGATTAAAAATCTCCCTGCAGCTTATCCACACTCTCTCCCACCAACACCTCCCCATCATGACTGAACTAATGGGTGAAATGTGTGTGAACTGACTGGATTCACAGACACTCCGTCTGTTTCATAATGTGCAGGTGACATAAAATATTCTGTTCATTTTAAACTGCAGCCACATGCTGATACAGACACCAGTTTGTTCCAACAACCGTGTTTGACCTCAACACCATCATTTAAGCCCACCTTTTTTTTTACCCAGACAACTTTATTGTACAATTGTAAGAACTGGCATCACAGTAATTGTGCTTTTTTCTGACAATAGTAAGCAAAGTACTTAGAAGATAAATACTTTACATTTTGTTTCCTGTCATACAGTCAGGGATGGAAGACAGTTTTGGATCCCTTAGTGTCAACTGTTTCAAGATGACTTCAAGTACTGCATCAAAACTATATAAGTGTTTATGAGCGCAAAATAGTAAATAACAGTACAGACTGATCTGTTTCATGTGTTGGATTGTTTCACTGAAAAATTTTAAATTGTAGCTGGTTGAGATGGCGTTTGAAAATAAGCCCTTTCTATTGTTGCATAGACTGAGCTTTAGAAGATCATTATGTATTGTGCTCTGTCAGATAAATGTAAAGGTAGTTTTGGCTCAAAGGCACTCAAGGAAAAGACCTGACCTGTAAAGTAAAATATTTAAGTTTATGTACTACTATACTTAGTTTTCCCAAGTGGCCTGTATGATCTGGCGGTGTGGCCTGTCTTATCATCACCCTGTGGTATTATCATCTGATGTGGATTGACATTTTGAGTTTAACTTTGAGTCATAGTGCAGAGCTGCACTCATGAAATGTGGAACATTTGGTCGGAGTCGTCGCCAAAGAAATACTTTCTCACCTAAATTTGATGCCATAATTGCTATTTGGAGAAAAGAGTGTTCGAATATTTTAGAGATTGAGATTTGAAGGAAAATTTTCACATTTTGTCACTGACAGTTTTAATACCGAGAAATGTGGCTGTGCTTTAATTTTGAGGCCTTAGTTTTTAACTGTAGAGAAAACAAGAACGTTTACTGCAGGCACAAATTTGAGATACTCATTCTTTACTTAAAGTGGCTAAAAGTAGCTCCTTTACTTTTATTCCAATAATTTTCAGATGGAAATGACAACTTTGACTGTAGGAAATGGGTAAAATTCTATTTTTTTTTAACTTTGTTTAAAATAGACAGCGCAAACTGATCAATGAGGAAAATAACCTGGAATTAACACAAATGTTTCTTATGTAATGTTTACAGATGTTAAAAACACCCTCAGTATGCAAACATCCACTGATAAATGATGCAACAGTGTGACGCATGGTAAAGTTAACTAAAATCCATACTAAATACATTATATGAAATATGACACATAAATCAAAGTATACAGCAGAATATAGAGTTAAAATAAACTGCAGCTGCACCAGCTGTTTGTACATATAAATGTCTAATTATAAATAATCTAATAAAGTTGCATATAGAAGGACCACTGAGCATAATTAATGCTTTTCCTCTTGATATTAGTCCAATGTGCTGATGATACTTGTGTACTTTTACTCCATTACAGGATTTTTGCAACAGAGTACTTTTATGCCATGGTATATTAATTTTAAAGTGATGACAGGGATTTAATATGAGCCACTTTTTTCAATCATAATAAGAACTCCAGCAGTATTTTCTTAAATGTTCGCCTGAAGGAGGCTGTTTTATTGTGTTGTGAAAACGATTTAATCCACTAATGGATTCTCCTAATGGTGCCTTTTTGATTTTTTTTTTCATTACCATCCTTTTAAATGCATCTGACCCTCCTGTACCTGCAGTTATATCTCATCTCTGTCGTTCTCATCACCTCCTCCTGCAACAGAGACACAGGAAGTGCAACACTTTCAATTTTTTCGTTTCCACACGACATGCAGTTTATTATCAAAACCGCAACATGAAACAACACCTCCACCTCAATCTATCTCAATAAAACGACTAATTTATAATTTCCCTCCTCTGTCTCTGTTTTTTTTTTTTTTTTTTTTTTTTTTTTTTTTAAGAAACCTCCAGTGGAAAAATGTGAATTACAGCACTGCGTGGTGGACATGCGCGGAGCTGCAGCGAATATGGCGGCTTGCATCTGATAGAAAGTGAGGAATCTCCCATCAAAATACCCCTTTTCAAACGGTTGGTACGGTTCATGTCTCATTATTACTCTCGTGTGCTGCCGGTAGCGGGTTTCTGTCTCGTTTGTTTTCCGGGCTGCGATCAAAAAGCGTGCAGCTTTTCCTGCCGTTCGCCCCGCAGTGAGACATCGCAGAGCGTGTTTATACTGTATTCTGTGCAGGCGGAGAGCTTGATGCGTACAGTAGCGACATTGAACTCTGCAGATTTCCCTTTGCTTTCCGTTTACTGGCGTCCTGCAGAGGATTACACGTCCACTACGAAAAAACGTTTGGCATGATCCCATCGCCTTGTAGTATCACGCCCGTCGCTACATTGCAACGTTAGCGGTGTTTAGCATGCAATAATAACCACTGTCCCGCCCACTAAATGTGACCATAAACCAAATGAAAATGCGTCACAGACTTTTCTTCAAATTTAATTTTATCTTCTGCTGATTCAGTGTTTCCCCTCCGAACCTAAAAAAAAAATCTGCAAATGAAAGACAGAAAATCTCTCTATTTTTTTTAATCAAGCACGCATGCAACCGAATGCAACTATGATCCAACTTAACCTCAATGTCGGTTTCAAGAAAAACTGTCCAAAATCATCCGTGATGAAAGTTGTTGCATGGGGAAACTATATAGGCCCAGTGTAAGTTGCCATCCTGGAGGTGACGCCCTGCAGCGGCTCACACCCCTCAGCCTCCCGGTGGTAATGTGATGCTTTCAAGTCCCGTTTCCAAACTGTCCTGCCTGACACAGAAAACACCAGCAGAGCCTCAGAGGCTCGTTCTCATTTTGGATTCACAAACTGATCTCATTGTCAGCACGTATTAATATCTTATCAGCTGCAGGGTAAACCCAAGTTAACTCAGTTTGGTTTTTAAAGTCTTTAGGATTTAAATTTAATTGCAAATGAAGTGCAGGCCTTGCACGAGCTGAAACAATTCATTGATTAATCACTCAGCAAATACTTATTATCATTTAATTATCATGTGCGAAACTGTTGCTACTTTTCTTTGTTTTCTATAACTGTTAATTTGATAATGAACTGTTTTCTGTCATTTTGTCAGGCAGAATGAGTATGGCTTTGCTCAGGGCTATAATTAGCCATGATTTTCATTACTGATAATTTTTTTTTAGTCTGTAATTTGTTTTTACAATTACTCAGTTTTCATGGTGGTGAGTTCAGTCCAAAACCAAAAGATATTCATTTAAAAGTCACATAAAGAAAAGCTGCAAACTGTCTAATAATGTATGCAGAACTTAGGTGATTAATGATTATCTGATTTTCAGAATTGTTGCTTATTCTCTGTGATCTGGCTCAACAGTTAGTTAACTATTATTATTATGTTATTTTTGCTTTTTATCAGATATGATAGCAAAGTATCTTTAGGTTTTGAACCTGCCGGTTACAGCAAAACAACAATTTAAGGACATCCAAACAAAAAATACACTTTTTCTCTCTCATTAAAGCAAAAAATAAAAATGTTTTTCTCAATTCTTATCTTATTGGTACTTAAACCATTATCCAATTTATCAATCACTGATCAACAGAAAATTAATTGGCAGCAATTTTCATAATCTGTTTGAGTTAATTATCAAGCAAAAATGCAGAAAATGCTGGTTTCAGACTTTCACTCTCTCAGATGACTGGATTTCCTGATTTTCTTTGTTTCATTTGATTGTAACCTTAAAAATGTATTTTTTTGCCTAACATTGTAAAAAATAAGGATACTGAAAGTAATCCATTCATCGAGTTTGTAATGAAATTAATCATAAGTTACAACTCTAACATCAATGCATGATACTGTCTTACTCTCAATCTTTTGTGTTAACTTTAGATTTAATTTAAACTCTGTGGATTGACAGAGAAATTAGAATAAATTCCGTTTGCACCAAATATCAAAAAGGAAGTGCTTAATATCCATGCAAAATAAATAAATTACATTTTAGATATTGAACCATTACAAGACATCTTAGGGTTAAGTACTGGATCGTTCTTCACATTAGAAAATATTATCACACTTTGACAGCTCCTTTTGTCGAGGAAAAGTTACAGCCTCCACTGAAACCAGGTCTTGGATCATTTTTTCAGATCTTCTCTCTGTTCAGGTTTGAGAACATTACACTAATCCTAAATAAGTGGCTGGCTTGGTGGAAATGGAGGTTGTAAAAATTAAGTGCTTCCTGGTCTGTCGGGGGCTTTTTTTTCTCTGACCCTCTTCAGTGAGGCAGACAGACCAGTGCAAACACTGAACCAGTCAGTCTGGAGCTGGGCGAGAAGCAGAGCTGGAATCCTTTTCATGTCGGCCAGCAGACGTCCAACATCCACACGTCTTAATGGCTTTTTATGGCAGCTTGGAATCTTTATGGCTCCTTTTGACTCAATGGGATTCGCTGCAGAGACAGAAGGGTCTTCAGAGGGAGGGACGGCCACAATACATTGCAGATGCTCAAAGTTTCAAACGCAAGGAAAGAAAACATTGTCTGGCATCTTGTGAGGATTTAACATTTGATTTTCTGGATTTAAATTGGAATTAATCAGTATTTTGAAGATCTGGTGGCTCGGATTATTTTTCTGGTTCATTTTGAGCCTTCACTATGTGCAGATTTTGCAGGGAGTCTGACACTGCTCAGCGGATTTGTAAACCTGGATGTTTGTGCCAGATTTTCAGCATGAAAAGTGTGGTAACAATCTTATTTTATTGATAATTCTTAAAGTGCCTGAATAGTAAAAATGATGTAAATGTAACAAAGCTGCTAACTTAAGATGAGGTCAAAATGGATCCATGAAAAAACAACCATTTGTTGGACCCCTTTTATTTTAACTCCTCCTACATCAGCAGCAAGGCACATGTAAATTGTTTTTATGCTGTGTCATAATTATTTATTATGCAGATGGGATGTTTAATTTGAGATCTAATGCATCTGTTAT
>JAPZDY010000001.1:22415521-22434447 GCA_029783645.1 Ctenochaetus hawaiiensis | reverse complement strand
TATCTATCTATCTATCTATCTATCTATCTATCTATCTATCTATCTATCTATCTATCTATCTATCTATCTATCTATAGCATTTACAATAAAACAGTAATATGCTTGCTGAGGTATTCACAGAATACAGTGAATGGTTTCTACTGAAGTACGGTCTCTGAATGTACGGAGTATATGTGTTGTGTTTGCTGTGCTAGGCAGGTATGAGTTCAAACTCTCAGCAGATGAGAGTTTGTCTCCTCTGTCACACTGGACACTCTACATGCGCAACATTTACTGGAAGGATGAGAGAGATTGCAAACTCTGACCCTGGTGCTGGATAGAAAAGGCTGCAGCGATGCAATGGATGCATCGCTGACAAATGTCGGTGGTGTGTAGTCCTTTCCTCCTCTTGTCTCCTCTCTTTCAGGTTTGTGATATGAAGTTTGGAGGGTAAGACAAAATGGTGTACACCAGCCACTGGGTTGAGCTTTCACCTGTCTAATGCTACTGGGTCAGTGCAAATGAAGGAGAGGCAACAAGGAGAGGAGAACAGTGTACATTGTCAAGAGTCATGTGTAATGTTAGTATCAGTGAGACCTGTTCTTCTTTGCTACACTCAGGTTGATTCCCTATAAAATTTCTGCTCATTGTTTTATATAGATATGACTTTTTTATATTCAGTACAAATATACATATGCAATTTCATTATAAGATATGTTTTCTTTCAAGGAATATTCTTGAAGAATCATTAAGTGCAAAAACGAGGTTGTGTTTTTTCTGGAAATCAATCCAAATGAACCTCTAGTCAAACCGATTGAGGACCCTCTAAAGCGTTTTCACCGTCTGCACTCAATGGTATCTTTAAAACTGCTTTAAAATGCTCCTTTTCCACTCCAAGTCTGCACAGCAAGACTGGCCAGCAGCTGGAAAAAGCTAAATCAGTCTAATCATACGAGAATTCAAGGTTGTGTTTGAATAGGTATATGATTGAATTCTGGTGGAACATGGCACGGGTCCATGTGTTTGTGCAGGGACTTATAAATGCCCTGCTTTACAACCACCTTTAGAAGAGAAAGGCCACTGTGCGATTGTCCAAAATTAGCCTGTATTTTTGACAAATGGGCCCCATCTAGGTGCAAGCCCTTGCTCCTTTTTGTTAGACACTCAAATCCAAGATAAATCAATTTAGATCACTGGCAATGTGGTACAAATGTCATTAAAACCTTTCACAGTGAAATTATTCTAATAATACAAAGGAACCACAAAAATGTCGACAGGATCCAGGGGATGTTTCCATATAGGGTCATGCAACATGGTGAACCTTTATCATCATGTTCTGAGGCGCAGTTTTACAAAAATACATGCATCATGTTATCTTTTTGGATATAATTAACGTGAAGATATATATGATTGGCTCTGTGTGATATACTTTCTATGTCAGGTCTGCAGATGGAAATATAAGAGATAAATTGGTGCTGTGTTGTTAGTAACTTCCACTACTGAACAACCGTTGCTTGTTGGCAGGAATATTGAGTATGGACTCTGGGAAGTCTGGCCAATGCTTTGGGCACCAAAAGTTAAAAGAATATTAAATTTCATAAGAATTTTTTTATTTTTTAATAAGAAAGCAGTTCCTCAGCGACACGCACACCCACACCATTCAAAACACTAGAAGTAGAAATATCAGTGGATGTTGCATGTGCATGTTCGTGCACACGCATGTTGTCTGTACTCCACAAATTTTTTCTTCTTATCATAATTTACCAAACATTTGGGTTTTCTTTTTTTCCTTTTTTTTTAAAAAAAAGACAGTTCAATCAAAATAGGTCTTAAGTCTTGCTCTTTTTACTATGAGGGAGCTAATCTTTTGATATTACAGTATTTACGTATAGTTTTCATACTCATCCCTTTATGATTAAACAACTCACAACACTCTTGTCTGACACCCTTAAATAGAAGATCCAAAACTGAGTGCATTTTAGCAACAGTCAGGTTTCGTGTGTCTGTAGAATTACAGTATTGGCCTTGATGACACACCTAAGATTAGAAAAGTTGAAGGGGCCTTTTCAAATGTAGGACACAGCAAAAGAATACAGGACATCTCCCATCAGGTGGTTTTAGGATGATCTGTCATCATGTGGGCTCCCATCTGAGTTTTCCGTCTCCCCTTCAGAAATGGCTTGCATGGGGGCTGTGTAGAGGCGGCTGCGTGTACTGTAGCGGCTGCTGTTTGCTACAGGGGGGATACGCGAACGTCCCTGTCGGGATGCAGCTGACATTGGAAGAGTTTTGGGGGTAAAACTCTCAGAGTTGGCCCTGGGAAAAAGGCCTGGTATTTGGATTGGGTCCAGGCCAGAAATAGGGGGCTCTTGGAGTGTAGAGAGTGGCTCCTCAGCCTGTCTAATGGGCCCTTCCTGGAGGGACTCTCCTGGGATTTTAGGGGTGATAGGGCTCTTCAGGATCTCCGTAGCTGACATGCGGTAGCTGGAATCAGATCTGCTGCCTTTCTTTAGCAACAGGAGTTTAAACTCCTCGTTGGATGTGCTGGATTTCTTGGCGCTGCGGTAGATTGGCACCGGGGCTCGCTGTGACCCAGCAGCAGTGGGTAAGGTGGCTGGGATGTTAAGAGGAGGGGCCGGCGGGATTATAACTGTGGACACAGGGGTGACTGGTGCTGCAGGGCAGAGCCGAGACTTCACGTTTAAGTCTCCCGAATCTTTACGGCCCAGGACCTTTCTCTTGGATCTGAATGAGGAAGTAGACAGGAAGTGGATGAATAAATGCAAATACAGACAAAATGTCATAAATACAAAATTTATCAAGAATTTTTGGTTAAAACAATGGTGATGCTTTTTGCTTAAAGTATCGTTTGTGAAGTTTGCCGTATGATATAATTGACTGATGTAATGTGACCTGTGGTGAGTTTTAAGTAGAGCAATGCACCAAACTTCATTAAAATATTAACTTTTAGACTCATGCTGCAAGCCTTAGTGCTGTCGTAGTGGTATCATGACGAAGTTTAGTGACCTTGACCTTTGACCACTAAAATGTAATCAGTTTATTCTTAATCATCCTTGACCTAAAGGCATTTTGTGGCTGGTGTGTTCATTAGAATGTGATAGATGGACATACAATATGTACAGAAAGACAGATTGCTCCCCTAAAAACCCAAGGCATCTTGCAACAGCTGTTGCAATTTTGAAGGCATAAAAACACTTTAAAGTAGCTAGATCACCACTAAATCAGACAAATTAACATACAGCACATGCAGTACAAATACAATGTAAACAGAGAATCAATAAGATTAGCCACCAAAACATAAAAGTTCACAGCACCTGTGTATCATTGCAAACAGGTCCTCAGTTGTACGGGTCTTGTTGGGTGATGTTATATTAATGTCATCATCCACTTTGGTGTCATCCGTCAGGGGCGAGAGTGAATTATCACTGGGTGTTGAATCTGCAGCACACAAAGACCCTATCACATGTCATCTGGCTGTCTGATCATTTGGTATACAACTGGTGAAATAACCATTCCTAAAACCATGTTCTCAGTTGTAAAGGTTTACTACATGAATCAACCAGCTAAGAAAGCAGTAGTTTTCTTTATGTATACAAATAGCGGCATGTTTGTCTTTGATCTTTACGAAACAGTCCAACTTCTTCTGCCACTTAAATATAGTTTAAAAGCTTACCTTTACTAAAATAATCCTCAGTGTCAGGAGTGGTGGAGTCATCTTTGCTCTCCTGTGGCTGCTGATGATGGGCACTTCTGGTAGCACCTGATGTCACTTCCTCCTCCTCTTCTTGATCTTCTTGTCCTCCTTTCCTTGCATCGCTGATTAGGTAAGGATGCGATGTCGCCATTGTGGTACCAGGCACTTTGACTGGACTAGCCCAGGGCCCTGAGTCTAAGTGGGATACTCCAGCAAACTCATATGCCGGGGGTGGAGGGTGGTCCGATCGCATGCCTCCTCTGGAACATGCAGCCCTCAGTGGCTCTTTCACTTGCTCTTCCTCTTCCTCCTCCTCATCTTCATCGTCATCATCATCCTGGGAGAATGAGCGCTCCCCCAGAATCCTAAACTCAGGGTGGGCATGAGCTGAGTGCGTGAGCCCCCTGAACTCTGTGTGTGAGTGGATATGTGTGTGTAGATCCACAGGTGAAGGGTGGGGAGCACGAGGCACAGGTCGATGCAAGGGTGAGCTGTCTTCAGAGAGATCTGACGATGGGTCTATCCGAGTCCTGAAGGCCGTCATGGCCCAGAAGGTTCCGGGTCCGTATCGATCCTGTCTTAGTAGCAAGCTTTCGTAGGATGGAGGCCCATCAGGGTGGCGGCCAGGGGGAGGTGGTTGCACATGTTCAGGGGAGGAGGTGTGGTCATGACCTGGGGGCCTGGGAGGAGGTCTGCGAGGAGGGAGAGGCCTGGTATTAATAGGTGGTGGAGCCAGAGTGGAAGCACTCGGAGGACATTTGGGTCTCGTAGAGGTCTCTGCTGCAGTTGCTGTTTCCTGATCTGTAGTTGTAACACTCTCTGTAGGTTGGCTTACAGAGTGAAGCTGCACTGAACGAAGAACGGATGGAGTTATCGGCATTAGATTGGTGGTGGGAATTGCTGGAGCAGGATTTGAACTTGGTGGTGGGTTGGTACTGGATGCCTCAGGGACTAAAGACTTTGTTCCGGTGGATATTACATTTGCAACTCTGTGTTTGCTGTGGTGCAGCGTGTGCATGTGGTGCGTTCGGTAGGATAGCGTGTGTCTGACATAACCACCATGGAGAACATTGAGATCAAGCTGAGAAGGTGGAGGTGGGAAGTCAGGGTCTCTTTTATAGCCAGAGGAAATTGAGACTCCATCTCTAGGGAAGTGCTGCAGGGAAGAAAGAGAAGACTTCCTCTCTGGGACTTTGGGCTTTCTCTTGCCAGTTGAGGGAGACAGAGGTCCTGGGAAAAATGCTGCCGAAGATGAAGGCAAGGTTGAGGTCGGAGTCTCTGATTGACTAGAATAGCCACTTGATGGTGAGGCCAGGCCTGCTAGCTTCTCAGGTGACCCAAGTTTATAGTCTCCAGATGGGAGAGGTGGACTCGTTGCCCTGGTTTCTGAAGCCTGGGCAAGGGCCTGGGTTTGGGTTTCTGTTGAGGAGGAAGAGCTGTCTGGTGACTTGATACACTCCATGACTGTAGTGCCTGTCGCTGTGCTTGAGTTGGACATGGAGGTGTACTCACCATTGTTGGACTTCAGCTCACTGTTGTGAAGCCACAGGTCTGCATAGTCAGATTGCACAGCACCTTCATCTTTAAATGAGTGTGTATCTGCAGAGCTGAAGGACATGGGCTCTACTATGTCCACGGTTTCACTTAGCCCCATTCCCCAAGTTCCCAAAGGCTCTGCCACAAGACAAGATGTCTGCAATGGTTCTGGAGCACCTCCAAGATCCAGCTCCAGTTCCAGCTTCATATCTGTGGAAGACAATGTAAGCTCTTGCTCTCTAACCATCTTTGGTTGATCCTGATCTGCCTGCGTGTCTGTTCCAACATCAACACTACTACTGGTCTCCTTCAGCGAGGAGGTCCGTTTAGGTGGTGGAGGTTTGACTTTTGGTTTCCTCACCGGACGACAGGTCCTCCCCAGGGTCATAGTGCCTCCTCTGAAGTCATCTGAGGGCTGGGGATAAGCTCCTTGGGTCAGTGGTGCTGCCACAGTGTTGGATTGGCCACAGTCAGGTCCTGGGTCTGCATAGTTATAAGTATATCCTCTGTAACTCTGATTATGCTCCCCAAAATGCACAGAAGAGGAGTAGAAACCCTCTGTGACAGATGGGTAATGAGAGCCAGGCTCTTTTTCAGTGTTGCTGGTCTTGTTGTCACTGAAACAGGTTTGGTCCTCTAGACCTTGTTTGGAGCTGTACTCCTGGGCTAACCCATGGCTCTGGCTCAGGTTTTGGGTCTGGTCAGGGTCATGATCTGGATCAGCCTGGTCTTGGTCTGGAGGGTATGTCCACTCCCCCTCACTGGCCGTGCTGACCCCTGCGTCATCCAGCTGGTCTGTGGCTGAGGATGTGAACGAGCTCGACCTGTGGCCCTGGCCCTGGGGTCTGAGGTCAGAGTGGTATGAGGGATCCAGGGAGAATCCCTCATCAATGGCGTTGGGCACAGTGTTGAGTGACAGCTCTGAGTCACAGTGAGATGAGCCTGTCAGTGGTGGAGAAGAGGGTGGGGGGATGGTTTCAGATGTCTGAGAGGGGCAGGTTGAGCTGGATCCACTCCAGTTCCCGCTCGATGACTGGTGGTCCTCCTTGTGGTCCACATGGCTGCCTAGAACTCCTGTCGTAGACACAGAGTGAATGGGACTGCTGAAAGTATCTGAACTCGATGAGATCTCACAGCTGCCCATGTCAGCCTTGCGGGGCAAGCGGGAACGTCCTCTCTCCATCCAGCTGTGCTCTGGGCTTCCCCCTCCTCCGCCCCCCCTTTCTCTTTCCCCGGATCGCTGTAACCTTTTAAGGCTGCCGAGCTGCAGTGGCTCAGGAGCTGCCTGGTCATCTGTGCTCTCCTCTTCATCCTTCATCATCATCATCTTCATCCTTGGACTAGGGCCAGGTGGAATAAAGTCTTCCGCTTCGTACGGTGACAGCTCCTCGTCTTCGTCATCATCATCATAGTTGTCATCATCATCCTCGTCACTGTCCATTAGACGTCCACCTTCTCGTGGTAGGCTACGTGAGCGCAAGCGACCACCATGGGTCCCAACACTGGTATATGTGGAATCTGACTGGTCACCCAGGGAAGAAATGTTGCCTGTTGAATGAGACAAAGAGGCAGGGATTCCCTGATGGCCACGTTGAGCTCTGATGCGCCTCCTGGAGGGAGCAGCTGTACCTGAAAACGGAGAGATAGAAGAGGGAGGAGAACAAGGGCAGTCCTTTCTTAGTTCACATTGATGTTTGTACTTTACCAAGTTACCAAGAGTAAATAATCTGAAAATGAGTTTGGTGGATCTAGTTTGAGGAAGAAACTATGAGTTTGATTTTATTGGCAGCCTTCAAATGGTTTTCCTGCTCAAAGTTAGCAATGGTAGCTATCTGACAAGGAGTTGATGTAAACATTATCCTACAAATCATCACATCAACAACTGCAATGTCAAACATTTTGCAATTTAATTTTTAGGATTAATGACCTCAGCAAATTCCTCCCCCTAGTCTGAAGCATTGTAAAGGGAGACTCACAAATGAAAAAGCAAATAAATGAAATAAATGAAATAAAGAACCAAATATACTTGTTCATTCTCAGAGACTTACATGCGATAAGGAAATCATCTGTCTGGCAGCCGGAGTCACGAGTGTGATGGAGGCGACCGCTGATTGAGAGGTCTTCATGACAGAGAGAGAGTTGGTGGGGGTTTGCATGGATGATCACTGTGCGTTCTCTTGCTACGGGTGATTCATCTGAATCTGAATGCAAAGAGACAAAAAAAGTTGAACGTCTGAAATATCATTTATAGACTTTTTCTTTAATGGATATAACAAAAAGACTCCCACAACTAAATTATAGTCAAAAATAAAACCAATACAAAACACTTAACAAAAGAAAATACCAAAAATAATAAACATCAAAACCTTGTTGGTATCAACTTACTCCTTAAACATGTAATAAAATATCTAGCATGATGGCTCGGAGGAAATTATTTATCATATGTTATGTACAATGTCTAATCAGTGTAATGAAATTGTAGGAGCACTCGAGACAGTCTAAGGTGATTTAATCAGTAGAATTCATATATTTTGAGCAAGTTAAAATTCTTTATACACTTATACACTACACTTTATACACCTATAAAGGCATTATATTAAAGTTAATTATACATGGGACACCTTTTTATGTCCCATGTGTAAGGGACACAAAAAAGTAAGTAATCTGCTTGGCTGGTAGTTTTTTGGATCTACCCTTAGTCAAAAAGTAAATTTTGGACATCGAGTGCTCAATAACATACCCATGTCTTGTTGTACTCTTTTGGGTATTCCTGTGATGGTCTTCCTCCTCCTCAGCTTTCTTCTCCTCTGAAGAACTGATTGGGAATGGACAAGAGAGCAACGAGCGCTTGCTTCCCTGTCAAAACCTACTCCTAAAAATAACAATACAGCAGCCATAAGCTAAAGTGTAGTATACTCATGCAGTGGGCTATGTAATGCAATAGAAGTCAGTAAAACTAGCTGTGTTGTTTATTTCTTATAATCTTGCTCATTCCCATAAGGTCTAGTAGTTAGGATTCCCGCTTTCTCATGCAGGCAGCCTTAATACCTGAGGTAGTGTTAGTGCTCTTTCCTTCATTTTTCCGTTTTCTTTCTTTGTCATACCTGTGACATTGATGGGGATGATGCAGGAGGAGATGGCGTGAGAATCTGAAGTTGTTTTCTGATCTGATGGTGGGAGGTTTTCCTTGGACCAATTCGTCTGTTTATCTTGGGTAGAGGGGGCACTGGGAGCTGAGGCCTTGGCTCTATGGCCTCCAACGACCTCACCACCTTCACCTTCCCCTGTCGAGGTAGCCTGAAATAAAAAGACAGACAGAAGCAACATTATATAAATGTCAGGTTCTGATACACTCCTACAGTTTTAATACATGAGTTACTTAGTAGTACAGACTAAAAGGAGTTATTTATGATGGGGATGTATAGCATAAAATAGCCATTTTTTTATGCTATGCTCAAAATTCAGTAGTATTGTAAAAAAAAAACAAATACCAAAGTAGAGTGAAGCTATCGTGAAATAATATAAAACAAACTATACAACTAACTAGATTAGAGGATTAATAGAAATTTAAAACAAAACAAATGCTTGATACCTTTCTACTCCATGGAATGAAGATGCAACCCTCAATAGGGTGAAGTGAGTAAAAGCACTCAAACTATGAACACAAAGTACGACAAAAGAAAAGCAAAAGAACAGATGACATGACATGAGTTATTGAAAAGATTAAAAGAATTTAAATTAAAAGATTAAGGGAAAGTCAAAATGTGTAAGATGAATGGAAAAAAAAACAATGAATCATTTCATTTGTACAGTTTCCTCTCTCTAAAAGCCTTGAAAATTCTCCACTACAGTAAAATCAATTTGTCACTTCATTTCTTAACTTTTTTGTAAGCACACTTTAAAGGTGCTATATGTAATTTTTTAGCAACAATTTCTGAGACTTTGTTTGAGTTGGGTTAAAAATGTGGTTTATCTTAATCGATGGGCCTTGATTTTAAGTGCAGTGTTTATAACAAAGTTCCCATAAAGTCTAGTGTTTAGAAACTGTCCTGTAACTGGGGCTGAAATGTTACATGCAGCACCTTTAATGCCTCATTTTCCTCTTCTGTGCATGCCTACCTTACCTTATACATGGCAGTGGCAGTCTGTTATAGTTGTAGTTCATCATTCACTCATCTCTCTTACCTTTCTTTGGATCGTCTGAATATCCGCTTCTCTCCCTGGTTTCTCCTGTGGCAGTAAAAGATGCACAAACAATTATTGTTGAGTATATAAACACAGGTAAAACTGGTGAAGCCCCCCAACCAAATAAGTTAGGAGTTAATTAAATTTTTTCCTACCACATCTCAGTAAATTTTCTTACTTTTCTCTGAATGGTCTGGATCTCTGTCTCTCTCACAGCCCTCTCCTTCAAGAGATTCAGAAAGGAAGAAATAAGGTTGGCGTGCGAGAAGTTACTTTTACAACCACATTTTAGAACAGAAATATCTGTAATCTAATTTCACAGCAGTAACTTTACGCACACTTAGATAAAACACAAATCTTAAAGCAAGTGTCGACATATCAGACATTAAAAGACACACGGACAAATATCTGTTTACCTTCCTGGGTTGATAGTCTAACTCTCGCTCTCTCTCTGCTCTCTCCTGCTGTATGGCAAAATTAAAAATAACATGTCAATAAGCACAAAAAAATATATAAAATATAAAATATGAATTGAAAAAATGGAAAAGGAGTGTTCCTCTGAAAGTGTTTTTTTTTTTTTACTTCTTCTAAATCTCTCATACCTGGCATAAGCCCTAAATTTACTGGCCCACATACTTGACATGTGCCTTTTTTCATAAGGAAAACCAAAGTAATGCTATAGGTTAATTCTTAAATCACAAAAAGGACCAGGGATTTTTAGAGGCACAGAATGCCCTAACACACAAAAAACCGCAATGCCAGTGCACCATGTAAGCACCAGATATGTCTTTACTTTTGTGACTGAAAACATGCAAAATAAAATCACATCAGCTTGCATTTAGAGAAAAAACAAAGTTTCATTTTTCAAGCTGCATTTTTCAAACTTTTGTTTTTTTTTCACAAGCTAGTAATACAAGACACTATGCAAATATTACAGCTCAACAATATAAATCATGATCAATATGAAGACACTACTGAGGGCGATGCAGATGTCAGATGACCCTAAATCTTCAAATTTCTATTTCACATCGCACATTATAAGTTCCTGCCATTTAAAGTGATCTTTTTCCTGGTAACCACCCTTTGATTGGTTGTAGTTACATATATTTTCTCTTGTGCTAAGCTTGCCATCCTCACCGCTCGTGCCAGGCGACTCCTCTGCTGCCGGCGGATGGAGTGTGGTGAGGGAAAGGTGGGCATGGGGGGCGCCACTGAGATAGAGATGGTCACCCTGTTTCTCTCCCGACTCGTGGAGCGGTGGCGCTGTTGTTCGTCTGTAAAACCAAAAACAGTCACATTTAAAAAAGGAAATCCCAGCACATGTTATTTGTATAAAGCATAAAGCAGCTGTGCATCACCTCGGTGCAGGGCTCTGAGACTGAGCTGCGCGTTTCTGTGCAGCTCCTCCAAACATGGTGGTCGTGTACATGGATGAAACACATTGTGTTGCTGGTGCCATGGAGCCTGATAGTGAAGTGACAGCTTGCTCTCTATGTCCAGGTTCGACACCGCTAAGATGAGAGACAAGAGAAAGAGAGACAACATGTAAAATCACAAAGATTCATTGTGTTTCTGGGTTATTTTACACCTTTTTCAATGGGGGTTTTGACCAGTTCATGCATGCGTGTGTATGTATATGTATTTTAATATAATCCTTTGTATATAGTAGATGATAATAATGTAATTTTCTTTCATGATTATCTAATTAAAGGAAAAGTGTTAAATGTTTAACTGAGCCATGCCATTCTGATGAAAACTGGAACAAATAGATACCTTGGTGCTTTTAAAGCTCATGTTCTCTACACTGTAAAACCAGTTTGTCCTGCCTCTGTTCAAAACTTACATACCTTTGTGTAATTTCTATCTATAAATGGATAATAAAAGTATATCTTTGAACCTTACTGACCATTAGCAGATCCATGGGCAAAAGGAATGAGCCCCAGAAACTGATCTGACCTGTACTGGATTACTACTTGTTGCCAAGCAGGCAAACTGTCCAATAATCTGAGGTATTTTGCAATAAAAACATTTCTGTTGCTGCTTTAAGTCATGGTGCTTAAACATTTTCAAACATCAGTGGCTCAGCACTCAGTACCACTTTCATGTGCAGTGGAAAGAAAAACAGCAACAAGATAAACTGCAATAAACTAAGATCCAGACAAGCTTTACAATTTAGCACCTACAGGCAGATGCCTCACACTTAAGCTAGTCAACAAATAAAAAACAGTAAACTGAGGAAAATAAGGAAATCATTTTATATTTATACACAAAGAACTACACAGAAAGGTCAGTGTGGCGCACATCACAATCTTTTGTGAATATTGTAAATTAAAACATAAGACAGGGTGTCAACACACCAGCAGGTGGCAGCAAACACACCTTATTTGTGCAACGCCACATGCACCAACAGACCCTTGAACATCTCACAGTCCTCTTTGCTGCCACCAAAATATATTATTATCAGAAAATCACAATAAACCTGCCATTATAAAAGATGTAAAGCTTAGAACCTCTGATTCTCTTTTTCAAAGATTAAAATGTTTGAGTTATGGATGAGAAGCAACAGAGACAGACTGATTATCCATCACTCTTATCTACTCTCAGAGCCCCTTTAGCTTTTATTATGAATTCTGTTTTCCCTCTTTTAACTCAGAATTCAAAATGCAATTGTGTCCTTGAAAGCCACATGGTACATCAGTAGCCAGGCAACCTTTCATTGCTCATCAAGGCTCGTATTTGTCTGCAATTAAATCAGCGAGCTCACATCAGCAGCAGCATTCGGCCAAATCAAACCACAGGGTTAAAGGAGCACAGCAGGCCAGTTTATTCACACTAAATAAACAACTACACAGCTTTCTGCCCCAGAGACTGTCACATACAGACAAAGTTATTTCCTTGTTTTACATATCATGTCTTGTGTTTTCAAAATCGCTTTTAAATACAATCAAAAGGCTCCGCAGGTGTACAAACTCACTTGATGAAATCGTTTACATAGCAGAAGTAATATAGTAACACTAATAAGACAAATTTAAAAAATTTTAAGTTTGATTCTACCCTGATACAGTTTGCAACTTAAAGTATTACTTTTGCTTTCTCTTTAAGATGTGACCTTAAAGAAATCCTGGTAGATCCCTGTTAGTTTCATTTATCTAATTTGCTCATTAAATTGATAAATCTACAAAATCCACAACAAAACAAAACACATGCATTAAATAGTTGGCTATTTCTGCTGTTGAGTGGTAATTACTCCTGATAGAGAGTGAAAAAGAAGGATGGAGAGGTAGAACATAGGAACCAGGCTGGAACAAAGGTGTTTCTTTGAAAACAGTCTCCAGAAGGTGATGACCTAGTTGTTGTGACACAGTTAAATTAGCAGATTTGTTACTGTGCCTTTACTGCCTGCCAGCCCACTCGTTTCCCTGATCTTTCTTCTCACCTTCTCTTCCTCTTCTTCTGTTGCTCTCTTCCTGCTGCTTTGAAGGTGTTGTGTCATCATTATCAAAAACTGTGGTGCTAAGACTTCATAACTCAGCTAAATGTTCCTTGCCTCTTTATTCTGTGTCATCAAAAAGCTCATGCAAGTTAGATTTTTTACTTGAAAATCCCCTGAAGACGTGTTTAAATGATTTTCCAAGTTTAACTGATCAAAAAAATCTTAAAATCCCATCTTCTTTTTCACCTGTGTGGTTACATCGGGAATATTTTATATGCATATATTGTTTATATCAAAATGTAACAGCAGGTCACAAAAAGTGTCATTTACTTCACTGTAAAGTCCATGTGTACTTGAGGTTTCATGTTTTCTTACCTCACTTTATATTGACCATAATTGGCTATGAAAGTGTGAAGTTGCATGACCATGCTGGTATGTAGACACCTTAAACTCAGGTTTAAGATGAGCAGCAAGCACAGTAATATCCTCTTCAAGTAGAGAAAAAAATCCTCTATTCTCCAATGCCGCATTTAAATTATTCTGCACAGTAAAGCTCAAACAACTAAGCGAAGTAGCATTGAGAACAAGAATAAGGATAGCCGCTTCCCTTGCAGAAAATCTGCAACATTTCATGAGATGCAGCTTTAAAGCTCATTGCCAGGCTGCAGCAAGAACTAAACTAATCAAATATGTAAAAAACTAAAGCAACATAGTCCTAAAGTGACTCATCCAAACATCGACAATGCAGTGCTAAATTAAAATTTAAGAAACACACATATTTTACCCAAATGATCATTAGCATGTAACGAAAATCCAAATTGTTTTATTCCGCATCTTTTAGAGTTTCACCTCTCTTCCTTACCTCCTTTGTCCTGCTCCTGCCTTGTTCTTGCTGTCTTGTACCTCTTCTTTCTCATCTGCGTTCGATTGTAATGAAGCTTATGCTGAGAGTTACCCATCATTGCTAACATCCAGGACCAGCCAAGATACGGCTGAGCACACATACACGCTCATCTAACACACACTCTGTCTCTCCTGCTCTCTTTCTGTCTTTTACTCATCATCTCTCTCCTTCTTACTGTATTCCTCCATCTCTGTTTTCCCTCATCTAAAATCTGCAGGTGCAGTGTCAGCATCTTGCAGTGTCATCATCAGGACTTTGCATGCCAACAGCACCGAGAGAGGAGAGGAGAGGAGGTACAGTAAAAAAAAAGAAAGCAGAAAATGCTATGTAATGAAGAAATGCAGTGCAATGCAAAAAAGAGAGTGATGCTGCAATGCACAGGAGCTGTGAACACAGTGGTTCAAAGATTGCACATAAGCAATTAAAATGTTATGGGTTAAGTTATAAACTTAGATTCAATGTAGATTTGTGATGAAGACTGTTTGATTAAAGACTGGATGGATCTTATGACAAAAAATCACTAGTCAACATGAGTTTTTAAAGTCATATTAGCAATAGATGACAGAATGAAAAATTATAATTTCTCTATTTTAGATTGCAGAACACAACCTAAAAATCTGACAGATCCAATCAGCCTGACCTAGCTGAGTAGTTGAAGAACAGCAACTCAAAGGACCTTTGGCTGGACTCGCTCTTGTCCTGCACCAACACAGTCTAGTGGATGTGGTTTGACCCATAATCCCTCCCTCCCCGTTGCAGGTTTTCACTGCATGTCCAACAGGCAGGTGACTGGCAGCAGAGTCAGTAGCTATTGAGCACTAATACTTGGGAATGTCCCAGAAGGGCTGTTGTTGAAAAGGACATTTAAGCTGCTCAGCTCACTCTTGACTTGAAAATAAAGGAAGAGATGGACAGGAAGTCCTCATAGGCTGCTGAAATTTGGTTCGATGGCTGTGGTCAGGTGTTAAAGTTGAATAACCTCATTCTATATATGCAAATGTCAAGTCATATCATATTTGCAACAAACAGGCTTGATATGAACTTTGACCAAGACAGAACACGTCAAATCTGACTTTTATCTGCCAGTCACAAGGCGAAAGGCTGATGTGCCCAAGTTTGAAGTTTTATGTGCTGTGGTGTCAAGAGAGCAAATTCATGCAAAAGGTTTTAAATGCGTCTTGTACTGTTAGTGAGTTATTGGCTAAAAGTGTTTTTATGGCACCCCTTCAACCTCATCTGGCTAATGGGTCCAATATTCATTATCTGAGAGTGGATGTGTTTTTTAACATATCTGGAGGACTTGGCTGATGTGGGTTTTTATCGTTTCTGAGATCCACTTACTTTCAGGGAAGTACAAAGGAGAGAATAAGAAGACAGAGAACAGCAACCATAACAGAAAAAATTCACAGGAAAACTAAAATTTTCCAGATTTTTTGCATCTGTATGTATCTGTATTCAGTGAGGAGCTACAGCTTTTTTATGCACAGAGGACACTACAGTGTAAAAAAAGAGAAGTGCTAATACACAAAAACATGACAACCAGATACAATCAGCTATGAAATTTGCAATGAAAACACTGACCATCCACATGTCACTGCTTTAAAATTGCTCTACTCTTTCTGGTGCACCTCTATTATTTTGTATCTTTTGTCTCTCTCCCTCTCCCTCTGGTCCAGATGTGAGTGTAAGTCATTAGTGGAGAATGTATTAGGGTGTATCTGGGTCAGGCGGCACACTCCCTATGGCAGTAGCTGCAGAATCTTGTCATAGTAGACAGCTGTTATATAAGAAACACTAGCTGGCCGTTTCTGCAGTGATAAAACTGTGCACTGTTAGCACTGTTAGCGGGCCTGCAAAGACTCAGCATTCATGCCATGCACCACCTCATCTCCTCAACAGCAGTAATATTAAATTTTTACATTGAAAATGTTTCAGCCACAGTTTTCATACTTTAAAACTTCTGCAGAAAATAATAGTTTAATTTCCAGGAATCTAGCTTTCCATTAAGTCCCTACTGCCACTGCATACACAGTGGAATACAGCTGCTGACAAAATCCATAATGACCATATAACATTCAATTGCACATTAACTGTTTAACATTCACCTCCCTGCCCTTAACAACAGGCTCTTTAGGTTGTTTAAGTTATCTTATCACACAATGTCAGACACTGTCCTACATTTTCTGTATCATAGCATTGACTAATCATTGTGGCTATATAGTTATAGGCAGCTACTAACATTTTTTTTTTACGTTCGATTAATCGGTTGTTCTGATGTTTGGCATTAAAAAAGCACAAAATAATAACAACAGCTCAACACAAGTTTCCATCCTTCTTTAAGTGTCTTTTTTGGCCAACAAAGAGTCCAAAACCACAAAATATTTTCATGACAGGGTCTGTAAGTTCTGCACCATTTTTGGCTGAATAATTATAAAACAAGCATTGACTTAACAGTTGTGAATTAGCTAAAATTGTATGTTATTAAAAATACACTAATAATTGTGAAGAAGCCTGATAGAATAATGACAGTTTTTCCAAGTGGGTGACAGTAATGCTATATTATAACTTTGCCATGTAACATCATCATACAATAGTCACATTATCATTCAACTGATGATTCAAAACACTATAAACAGTGACAAAAGGAACTGAACAGGTAGTTACAGGTATGAAGGAGCACAGTGATGTTAAAGACAGTACCTTTGGATCGCACAGGGACGCAGCCTAGACCCAGACAAGCCAAAGCCATGGCCAGCAGCTGTCTACTCTCTCTTCTTCTTTTCCTCTTTTTTGTCTCTCTCTGTTGCTCCTCCCTTTCTCCTGCAGGCTCCTTGTCATTTGTCTCTCAACAGCACCACCTCACTCGCTCCTGCTGACCTTTGTGAAACATTCCTGTGCAAGTCGAACATCCAGACTAGCAACATCTGCAGACACAGACCCTCCCCCCTTCACCTCCTCTCCCACCCACCTGCTGTCCCTGCTCTCTCCTCCCTTCAGCTGACCCAAAACGTCACCGAAAAGAAATATTTCTCATTTGTCCATGTGATATGTTTGACTTTGGCCTCGCCGAGAGTGACATGACATCCACAAGGAATGATGCACCCACCCTTCGTCACAAACTCAAACACTTCACTGTCCCATCTCTGTTGTCACTCTGAGTCACCCCTATCCGCTGGTGTCAGATGGTAGGATCCTGCCTGGGCATGGCCTGCCCCTGACCGTAATCTCTTTATGATGCAGTAATATGTGGGGTGGGGTTGGGGGGGTTCAGCCACAAAGTATTAATGTATTAATCCACCACATGCTGGGAATATGTATCACGTGTTCAATCCCTCTATTGCTGCCACCAAAGAGTGATGATCTAAGGATCTGTGTGTGTGAAAACACCTGACTCTGTGATTGGTGCTGGCACAAACACATCCACTTTTAAAACATTTCGGGTGATACATTTTAAAAAGCTGAAAGCAACTTAGTCTTAAAATCATTCAGTGTCCTTATCAAGGAAACTTTGTCTTTGTGCACACTGTTTTTGAGGAGTCAACATCCCCATGCGGTTGCAAAATAAACAGCATGACGCACACATACACACACACACAAACACACACAGAGTGTACGAGCACCCTGCCCGGTAATCTGCTGTAATCTGGAGCTCTGGCAGTTCACTGACTTTGGAGTAGAGCTGGCGGAGCTGGCAGTCTGCTCGAGGAGCTTTCAGCCTCCCACCGTGGCTGGGAGCGACACAGACACACCAAAAATATCTGAACACACATGCGAACGACCACGTGTCTGCACACGCTTCACCGCAGTGGTCAACATCAACCCAAACAGGGGGGAACATGGCTGGGAATATTAAATGTGCGGATATTCCTACTGGCTTGCCTCAGTTATTTAGAGCTGCTGTGTCTCTAAACAAGACTGCTGGGAGGCCTTTAGCAGCTGGTTGTCCCTGGGGTTTTTTGTCTGTTGTGCTATTGAGTGATTTATGATGCATCATGGCAGGATCACAAACCTTTCAACTGCATATGAGCTGCATCATAACCTGAGCTTCTCAGATAGGATCCTGCCTGAGGAGCTTAGGATAAATCACTTTCAGTATCATCTTTGAAATCACCTGAAACACTTAATGCTTTTGAAAATGTTTTCTCGTAAGAAATATGATCAATAATAGTATTGTAGATTTCAGTTTTAATCTCTTGGTTATGCACTTATGAGCCACAATAGTGCTGATTTTTATAACAAATATGTACATAAACCCTCTGTATTTCTTCCCTGCTGTCTATGTTTGTCTTTTTTTGTCTCTGTCCTCCATCCTCACAAAATGAATAAATTATACTACCCTCATTTCCTTTTTCCGTCCCTCTTCCCCCAGCTGAACACCTGCACCATTGTTCAGACTCCCTCCTCAATCCCTCTGTTCTGCCCCTCTGACCTGCACAACATTCATGTTGTAACAAGCGTGTCTGTGGCTGTGCGCACATTTTTATAAGGGTTTGAGATTTGCCTGTAATGGCTAACAGAGGTGAATCACGCCGTCTGACAATAGCACCAAAAGTATTATTTATAGCACCCACGACGTCACAGTGAGCCCGACGAGCCAGAGAAAATATCAACAACACAACAGCAGGTTAAATGTTCAAGGGATTATTTCCTGGCTCTGCACACACTGTTTACTTAATATTAACAGACTCCACAAAAAGTGCGCCTGTGCTGCCCCTTAGTGGCACAGCATGAACACTGCAGAGAGTCAGAGACTGCTGTGAGTACATGTGAACTGGGAGTCACATCACTGAGGTGCTCAGTGGATGGTGATTACTGCCATATGTTTATTATACATTTCTGTATTTTTTATGCATATAGTTAAGAAGGATCATCTAACTGAAAAACAAAGTGTACATATTGCACTAGGAAAAAAATTAAAGGAGAAAATAAGGTCACTATTCAACCCACAAAACAACATTTTCTCAATGGACTGCTGGAAATATTTGCACTACCATTGCAGTAGACTGTTTAAGGAATAGTTTGATAATTCAAACTAACCCTTATTTGCTTTCAGACAGTTGGAGGGGAATTCTCCCTATCTCCACTCTTTTGATAACCTTAGACTTTAGTTATATGAGAAGATTGATAATTCTCATCTGTACAGCAAATAAGCTGCCAGTTGTTTAGCTTAGCTT
>JAPZDY010000001.1:22397030-22415119 GCA_029783645.1 Ctenochaetus hawaiiensis | reverse complement strand
AAATAAGCTGCCAGTTGTTTAGCTTAGCTTAGCACAAAGGCTGGTAATGGTAAAAAACGGCCAAGCTAGCTTTGGACAGAGCCATATTAACTGTTTCACTGTTTCCATTATTAGGCAGCTAAGCTAAACTAACTGTCTGCTGCGTGTAGCTTCACATTTGCTTACAGATATGAGGACTATGCAAAGCATTTGTTAGCTCTCTCTAAATGATCTTTTAATTGCAATTAAGATTAAAAGCAAATATGTGTGTTTACTGAAACATGGAACTATTTCTTTAGGTTTGATTGCTTCATTTTAATTGCTCAGGTTTAACATTTTTTCTCATAGGGCTTTACAATAAGAGCAACATATGAAACACTATATTTTACCATTTAATGTGAGGTGCAAAAACATTACTAATATGCTTTTGTCAGCAGACACACAATTTCTGAGAAAAAGCCGCAGCAAGAGATGAATGTTTTATTGTCCCATGTTGTTGTGGGGTCTCGTCTCCTTGCTAAGCTGTTTTTAAGGCTTCTGTGTTTCCCCAACCCTCATCAATATTGCACTATTGTTCCTGAAGAGGCAGTAATAAGGGAGGGAAATATGGAGAGAGATAACAGACTTGCATGAAGTATGAGAGAAAATGTCTGCTAAGTGTAATTATTGAGTATTTAGTCTGAACAGTATTAGTTTGGTAGCGTGCAGACAATTAAGAAGGAATTTTAACACACACGCATACAGACACATACACACAATGTAAAACACATACAGTGTCTGAGGTAACAGGAGGGTCACCCGGGATCTTCAGGTTTGGATTAAATATTATGCCTGATAAGTGACACTGTACTCTGTCTGCTTGCATAAGTCACTGATCATGGATTTTAGTTAATAACCCGGATGGCTGGAATAAAAGAAAAATATCTTTGGGTCTTTTTATATTAAACACTGCTTGAGCACAAATCAGATAAATGACGTCCTCTGCTCTATGACGGGACGCTCGGGCTGACGTTATACAGTAGCTGTGTAGCTGAGGAAGTTAAGAGTTATCTTTATAACACCTTAAACCCAAAAGTCTGGACTATTTAAAACATAAATTAAAAACAGAATGAAAAAAAAAGACTTGTATCCATTATTGATACTATCACCTGTTACCAGCGAGCCTTTTTACTGATGTTGCAAACAAATGTTTTTGAGTTCTCTACAGCCTTCCCAGTCTTTTGTTGATCATTCCCCAACTGGAATCAAAATCAGAATAAACATGCACAAATCAATGATGCTGATAAGGTGAACCATCTAATTTACTGTCTTTGTGCTGTTTTTAGTGCCGTATGGGGGTTTAAGGTTAAAAAGATTTAGCTAATGATCACATTTTGTTATATGTTTTTCTTATTCCTGAGTGCAATAAACCTCCATTGTTTTTATCAAATTAATACTTAAGAAGGCATCAACCAACCATGAACACAGGAAGTGCTGTCTATTTTGAGTCAATCACACACGCAATATCCTGCTTCCATATATACCAACTTGCATGTAGCAATATACATTTGAAAATAGTTTAAAACAAACACACTTTTTACTCTATTTTCTTAAAACTACAGTACAATTTAATGAGCCCTTATATGTCTGTAAACCATTTTTTCAAAATGAACATCTGTAGCAAGACTGAACAGGCCAAAGCCCGACAGCCACAGACATGATTGAGAAGTTACTAAGTTTTGACAAAAGCAGACTTAAATATTGATTGTTGGTTTTGGTTTATTGACGGGATTTTGTGACAGCAAGAAATGTAAAGAATAATGTCATTGTTAAAGCCTACAGACAACCTACTTCTCACATAACTATAACATAACCCCACATCGAGTAATGTACAGTTCACAGCACTACAGTGGGCGTCTTGTTTTCATCTCCATCCAACATAATGCCTGATATCATCTCTGTATAGACAGCTGCAGGAGGGTGGGAATAAATGCCACTATCATGCCAACAGCCTCGGTGGCAGTGTGTGTGTGTGTGTGTGTTTTCATATTGTTCTCTGTATGTGCTTGTCAACAGACTTCAGCCAGCATTATTCTGTGTGTGTATGTGCTTGTGTGCGTGTGTGCGAGTGTGTGTGTAAATGTTTCAGCCATGTTGGTGGAATGGCACGAGACAAGCCATCGCCCATGTTATTTTTAACTGCGTGTCTCCATGGAAACCGGCACATATGCAGGGAGGGGGTGATCTCCCGCTGTGCGTGTGTTGAGGAAGACTTCTTATGCTGGTCGTAGTGTGAATGTGTGTGTGTGTGTTTTTGTGTGTGTTTATGTGTGTGAGTGTGCGTGTGCTGATATGTCACATCTGAAAGCCTGAGAGAGAGAGAGAGAGAGAGAGAGAGGGAGAGAGACAGGCAGAAGTGAAGGGAGTGAAAAGGGCTTCTGAGGCAACAGAGGAAACACCGACGTACCTGACAACAGGAGAGGGTCTGCTGCTGCTACCTCAACCTGAAACAACCAACGTTGGGCTGCGAGTTCACTGAACACATCACCTACCGAATGTCACATGCCTAGTCTTCCCCTGTGCAGGTGATCTGTGAGTTAGCTATTAAAGTGTAAGCATTGAATTACTGATCTGCTGTTTGTTGTATTAAATATAAACTTGTCTATCTAAACTCTATTTAAGAACTCAGCAGCTGTGGTGACACATTAATGTTGCTTGTAGTGAGCGGTGTGTACAAAAAAATTAACAGAATTCAGTTATTTTGGTCCTGCAGTCCTGGCATCATCAATACTGACTCTTCATTATTTATAATTAATGGATCAATGAGCCTACGGTGACTAAGATGATTCTCTGTTATTTGGTTGTGGGGGAGGTTTGTGTTGGGTGAGGAAATTCTTCTATAGCTTCAGAAACCATCCAACAGTTATCAACTGAGTGAACGTAGTTGTTTCTATGGAAACAACTTAAAGATTAAAGCTGTGAAGAGCGAGAGCCATGCCAGAGTGATTCCCATAATGCCTTGTGCCTGGGGATCTCAGGGAAAACGAGAGAGAGAGGGAGAGAAAAGAGAGACAGACAGAGTGGGACACAGAAGCAGAAGAGAAAGCATGTGTGTGTGCATGTGTGTGTGTGTGCATGTGAGTCCGTATGTGTGCATGTGTGTGTGTGCAAGATTGTGTGTGTTTGTCGGCTCTAGGTACCATGCTACAAATCAGCGCTCTCTTGTGACAGCTCACATGTCCAAAGACACCAAACTCAGCATCCACTCACTAACACAATTAAAGAATTTGTTCACAAACACACAATTACACACACACACACACACACACAGACTGTTTTAACAATGCACCGGTTTATATTCATGCCCTTAACCTTCACACCATATGCCTAATCTGACACCTTTAATCTCACATGAACCAAAACTAGACCCTCAACAAACAAAACTCAGGCTTTGGTTCAGTTGTCCTTTTTGCTTTGGAAGGTTGCTAACTGACGGAAATGACCCTGAGGTATCTTAAGTGGCATCCATTGATGTATCTAAATGCTAAAGAAAGGTGCTTCAGTGCCTCCTTTTAACCCTTTTTGAGTAAAAGCTAAATTGGACCATTTTTTAAGAAAAGAAAGGAGATAATGTCATCCCAGCGTTTAAAGTCAGGTTCAGTGCATTTGGATTCACCAAAGTTCTTTTTAATTGTCCTTCACCTCTTTTTTTGACTTTTTGACAATAAATGTGTGAATCAAATTTTAATCTCAATCCAAACCACAGTTGTTGGGACATTTCAAGCAGAATCATATGTAAATCTTATAGTAGCACTAGTAGGACAAGTGATCACGAGTTATTGAAACGTGAATGAAATTTTTTAGTCAGGACCAAACATGGCAGACTGGCCGACCCTCTGAAAAAGACATCGAAAGGCTGCATGGCTCAAACCAAAAGATATGTTTTAACCTGTGGGGATCAGCCTTTTGTCCCCAAACAAGTTGTTTAACAAGCATGTGTAATCATGTAAAACATATTTCTAATCCCAAAATATGAGTAATACAGTTCACACACACACCTTCACGAGTGCATCACTGTTTCTAATTGGAGCTTTAACTCTCTCACACTTTGCGTCTCTATTCTCTCTCCATCCAATCGTCTATTTGCATCTTTTCTTCTTTTGGATTTAATGTATGTGCCTCCTCCCCATGTCCTCCTCTCTCTCTCTCTCTCTTTCTCTCTCTCTCCCCTTCCCCTCCCCCTCCCCCTGGGTGATGCCAGTGCTGTTGTCAGGCTGGAGCTGAAAGCAGCCAATCGCGTGGCTCTGTGCTGAGGAGCTCTGGGGTGATGTTAGGCAGTTTCATGCTCATACGATGAGCTTTGCCAAATGTAGGTCATGCTTCTCCTCTCTCCCTCTTTCTCTCTCACACATTTACGCACACACACACATGTACACACACACACATACACACACAAACCTCTTCACAGACACACACACAAAAAAACAGATAAGGAAGTGTGTATTCTCCTCACATAGGTACACACACACACACACACACACATGGCCACAGACACACAAAGGTGTACTTATACGAGCACACAGGCGAACACGCAATTCATCCCTCCACACACACTTGGTCTCACACACACTTGGTCTCACACAGGGTGGGGTGGCACTCTGCTCGGTGGTAACACTCTCAGCTGTTTGGTAACAACTGGTGGATGTGTTCCCCACAGGACGGACAGCTCACAAGATGTTGGGATTTTTTCCTCTGCAGCCAAAATTTCCACTGACACTGATAGAAAAATGATTACGGAGTGAAATCCCACTATGAAAACAAGCAAATAGCAAATTAAAAAAACCCACTCCCGCCTTTCCTTGAACTTTTTCTGAACTGCTTCTATACATCACAAACAGGATTTTGATGTGATCAGCAGCCATAAGAGCCAGCAGATTAAATTTAAATCACAAAAATCAGACGCTTTAACTGAGCATTTTGGGAGGATTTAGGAAATAATGCAATAAATGTGTATGATGTTAGAGATTTTTTTTTAAATACTAGTAGGTTTTTTAGAAATACTGAGGTCATGTTCCCAATTTCTCCTGCACAACTAATGCCACAAAGACATTTTAACTCTCTAGAAGAAATTTTTGACTCTTTGGTAAGTAAGCTAAGTTCAAGAAATATATATATATATATTCAATATATATTAAAAAAATACANNNNTTTACATTTTTGTGTATGGACAACTTTTTTGTCATGGGTTATGTAAATGTTATCTTCCTATATGATCTGCTGTTAAATTTAAATCACAAAAAAAACAGTATTTTTAAAATAAAAACTCCTCAAACCTCTTGAGATGAACTCTTGTTTTCAAGAGGATCCTCAACACATATATACATTCAATTCAGTACATGAAGCAAAGTAGCACTCACACAAGCACAAATAAAAGTCACCCAGACTAAGACACTCAGAATCACCTTCATCTAAATATACCAAAATATGTATATTAAATATTTTCAGGAAGTATTACTGACCTCTGTGTCATCAAAGGCATCTACAGTCCTGATGATAAGGGGACTGCTGGTGATTACATCACTTTTTGAACAAAACAGTATTATTAAACACATGGTTTTCTCCATTTGGAGATGAAGAATTTAACTAGTCTTCATAAAGCCCCAGATCTCAATCCCGTCAAACATCTTCGGAAATAAATTTGATTTCACACTTTGAGCCAAACCTTATTGCCCAACATCAGCACCAGGCATCATTAATGCTCTTGTATCTGGACGGAGCAAAGTAAATCATTTTTGTTCCATAATAAGGGCTGCAGAACCTTAATGACAGGAAGAGTCGATGGTTAAAGATCGTCATTGATAGAGAATGTGGAAAAATTTTATATATACACATACGACAAGTATAATAACATCTTTTTTTTTCTTAAAGAGGAAATGTGTAAGATACGGTATATGATGGCTAACTGCTGCTCACTATGATCTTAGCTTTGCAACCAGTCTGCCTGGACTCAAAAAAAAAAAAGACGAACTTGAATTCAGAAGGTGATTAGTTGATTATTTGAATTTAGTTAGTTAATTGAGTTATATATTGATCTAAAGAACCTGAGAGTGTATGAGACATAGCAGACTTGCCGCTAAACTGGCCTGTACTACTGGACCATTGCCTCTTGAAATGGTATTAAAAGACAGGATGTGGCGCGGCTAATTTTGTCACACATCAAATTGTTTGGGTTTGCTGATGTTTCCAGAATAGATTTATTTTCCAGACAAGATCTACTTGTGTATTGACATTTAGCTCTCTTTCGTGGCTTACGGGGGGGGAAACCTTTAAATTGCTTTGTTGTAGGCTATGAATTAGCATTACACCATGAACTGCTGAAAAACACACAACCTCCCCTGTCACACACACACACACAAACACACACACAAAGCTTCTCCTCGGAGAGAGAATCATTTCTACTTCCCTGGGTTGCCACTGCTAGGTTGACCTATTTTTGTCCAGACCTCTCTCTCTCTCTCCCTTCTCTCTTTTTCTGTCTCTCTCCCTCGCTCGCTCGCTCCAGCCCCATAATTCACCCTGCTTAATAATTCACTACAGCTTCATAAGCCTCTACTCTACTAAATGACAGGCTCAGAGAAACAACAACCGTTTTTACGGATGCATTTTGCAAGAAACACGAAAATAGAACACTGTGCACATAAAATATAGTATGTAGTGTATATAACGAAGGGTATATTTAGTATAGAAAGCAAGGCTACAAGGATACAAGTTAACCTGTAGATGTAAGGAGTGTAAGTTGGCAAGTAATTTACATTCACCACATGACATTCATTACTTTTTAGAGGATAACAGAATGAGGATGTAGAAAGAAACAGGGATAATGGTGGTGGCAGTTGTTGGGTGTTATTGTAAAACTGCAGATTATTTGCAAGTCTATGCACAGACTCGCTCGGTCTGATGTGATTGGACGGTCGGATTGGGCAGGAACCAATAAGGGCACCAGGAGGAAGAGAGCAGGCACACGGAGTACTCTCGCTGATGCTGGGCACACCCTGTAGCCCTGTGTGTGTGTGTGTGTGTGTGTGTGTGTGCACCAGTGCCTATAAAATTATAGTGTATGCTAAGTCTGTGATTATTTATATATTTTGTGTACATCTGAAAGACAAGACATTTCCTTTCAACTAAAAATTCCTTCCTCCTTTATTTTACATCTTCCCTGCCCCCTTTTTAAATCTCCTCCCAGGAGCTGATGCAGAACAAAGACAACAACCATAATATATTCTGTACCCATATTGTCATTGCATTATAAATAACACTCACACTGCTGCAGTTTCTGCATGAGCCTGTGTACCTGTGTAAATCTTTATATTTGATGGGGATATTTCTGAATTTCCTACTGAGGCTTCTTTTAGGAGTTGCAGGCTGCAGCAGAAGATTCAGGCTCTAAGGGCTTTAGTGGGAGGAGGAACTAGATTGGCTAGATGATCAAGTCCTAAAAAAACAGCTTAACATTATGGAGAAAACGCTAATTTTCCATTGTGCTGAGGGTCAGAGGAGAATGTTGATATCACTCTAACATTGGTCCATTTTATATAATATTATATTATATAAGGCTACAGCAGGTTAGCTTAGTTGAGGATAAAGCCTAGAAACACAGAGAAATAGCTGGCCTGGCTCTTTCCAAAGAAGAGTTAATGTTCTATAGTAAGTTACATTTTGTTCCTGGAAAAATCAGTTGAAGTCTGACATATTTAAATCTCTTTGGTCATAATGTCATGTGAAAGTGATTCTTAAATAAATTTGCACAACTTAAATTGAACTAAAATAGGCTCAGATTAAATTTCCAGAGGTTCTTCTGAGTTGAGTCCATTGCTGTTTGTTTTTATGTGGTGTTTTTGTCCTGCCAGTTTGGAGCAGAATCTGGTGTGTCTCAGGTAATTTTTTTTTAAAAAAAGTTTCCACGTAATATGCAATCATTGTTTTTTATACAGAAATGTTTTTAGAGAGGGAGAGAGAGAGTTTTTAAGTGACTGCATCACTATTCATGATAGCAGTGAGGAAATATAATCAGTTCAGGTTGAAGATATGCTGTTAACGATTTGTTTGCACATGTTCAAACCTCTAGTTTTATACAAATTAAACAGATATAACATGTAAGTAAACTTTGGAAGTGCACTCAAGTGAATATTAAATCTTTGGCTTTCAGTCTTTATGCTATGCTAAGCTAACCAGTCGATGCATGTATCCTCACATTTAAGGAAAAACAAATGAATGGTATTAATCTTCTTATCTTGTGTAAATAAAGCAAAAAAGTGTATTCAACAAAATGTCCAACGATCTTGATGTCAGGGAAAAAACAATCCACTAAACTGCTCCATTTCCTTACTTCCTTGGTATGTTTTCCACCACGACTATAATGAGAGCACAGAAAGAGCAGAGAGGGTGTTGGGTTCGTGAGTGTGTGTGATGCTGAAGTCTGATCGATGTGACAGTGAGAGTGAGTCCCCTCGAAGAATCCCGGCCTTATTGCTCTTCTCTTACACGTTCCCCCCTCACACATATAACATACTCTGTCTCTCACTGTCTCTCACACACACACTCTACCACAATGGTCACAGTTTCTTCTCCTCCTATCTCCTTCTGTCATCTTCTTCCCCCCGTCGTTGTCGTCCTTTTATCTCTTGTTCCCTTCATCACTCCTTTCCTTCTCCGCCTCTGCTTGTTCTTCCTGCACTTCAACCACAGCTGCTTCCCCGCAGCCAGCTATCTGTGATGATCGCATTGTCTCCGCTCCACCTCCTCAGCTGACCAAAAACTGATGGCTGTTAGCCCATCAGCATCGTGCGATGAAATGTTCTAACCTTAAGGTTGGCTTTTCCTGGAGCTTTTAACCATCAGGGAGTGGTGCTATCTTAGGTTTTATCAGGTGAAGTTCTCGGGTCATGTAAGAAGAGATGGGAGTCTGTTGGTGGGAAGATGGTTTGTTCTGTCTCTGTTTCTCTGTCTCTGTTCTTTCCTGTTCTTTAACTTCACCTGAGCAAGTTCAATTCACTGAGGAAGGTGACTGGATACAGTCAGACGTATAACTGGAACAAATAGATTATGTATCGGTGTAGCTGACTGACTACTGTAGCAAGGTTTGACAGTTTTTCTTGTGTCTTATGTGACAGTAAATTGAATAGATCTGTTCTGAACTGTTGTTGGACAAAACAAGCAATTTACAGACATGATCTAGGGCTTTATACATGGAAGTTTTTCATTTTTTATTGACATTTTCTTGACCAAATGATTAATGAAAAATATCAGACAGCCCTCAAAAGCACAGTTTTTTTGTGTTTTGTTTTGAAGTGTGTTTTTAATATCCAGAATCTTCATCCATATCCATAACGCTGCTTCACAGTCCTATTCATGCTGCAATCTCCTTTTCTTAAGTCACTTTCTATTAGATATCAAAATTACACATGTTGATTTTTTGGACAGCAGAAACAAGCATTGAACACAGAATCACCTTTAATATGGCAAAATTTTTTAGCAAACAGCTGCTTATTTAGACATCCAGCAGTTAGAGACCAACATAATTTCATATTGTTAGCTGTGATTGTGAAAACTTGATGCATTTAAGCTCAATATGCACTCTCTTTTAGCTCTTCACCATCTCCTAAGGGAAGTATCCTGTTCTTTAGCAACTAAATGCTGCACTATCTTTATCACCTAAGCACTAACTGTGTCCGTCTGATGCTGGGCAGGCAGTGCATAGTAAATATGAACTTTTTTGGAAACAGACCGGCCTGATGTTTTTTTCAACAGCACTGCCAACTGCAGCGCTAACAAGCTTTTTAGAAAATTTAGCTGGCTGGCTAGTAAACTATTTGAAGTCCATATAAACAGAGAGAGACGAGGAAGCACATGAAACACCTTTTGAATGTTTAACAATTGTGGCATCAGTGTCTCACCCACGTCAAGTCTTACTTAATAAACTTTTGAAAAGTCTTGTTGTTAAAAAACAGTGACAACTCAACAGCTCTGATTTCAAATGAAAGCAAAGTGAGCAGTTTGAGTCTGGGAAGAGGTGGCAGAGGATGGCCGCATGGATAATCACCTCCCGGATCTACTGAACGATTCTGACAGCTTTGAAGAAGTCGGAGACACAAACACAGATTTTAAACCCACCAGGGGATTTCACTTGCATTTAATCCCCTCTGAGTTCAAGTAGATTTCAGTGGAGTAAACTGTGCATTTGCATCTCAAAGTATCCATAATGCTGAAGAATGAATATCATAGTTTGGAAAGTTAGATATTATATTACAGTGCATATAACCACTGAAGTTGCATCTGAGTGCATTCTTGCTCCTGTTTTGCATCGGATTGCCCATGTGGCAAAGTACTGAATGGCCACCATATACTTACTGACTTGCAAAGTCAGTACAGCCTCTTTCGACCAGTTTAGGATGTGGTTCAAGCCAGTTTTGACCATTTTATCATAATGTCCAAAAACTTTTAGTTAGTTTATAGATATCTTTTAAACA
Organism: Ctenochaetus hawaiiensis; assembly: GCA_029783645.1. Classification (NCBI taxonomy): domain Eukaryota; kingdom Metazoa; phylum Chordata; class Actinopteri; order Acanthuriformes; family Acanthuridae; genus Ctenochaetus; species Ctenochaetus hawaiiensis. Next base: position 22,404,635 of record JAPZDY010000001.1, on the reverse strand, counting down.
TAACAGGAATTTTATGGCCATTTTTGTCAAAGTTTGTAACTCAAGTTTCAGCACAATAGACTGCCACCAGTTTAAGGCATCACAACCTTCAGTAGCCATGACAGAAATAAAATTTATCATAATAATGTAAAAATATTATTTACAGACTGTCACTGCTACCATAATCATCGTCTCATTTGCATAAAAGAGGACTAATTTTGCATCACATTTATGTATATCACCTCAATAAGACCATATAAATAGCACCGGTACACCAGAAAACTGAAATGCTATTTGCTTGGTAGCGCAGTTACAGCTGCATTTCACTGTTTGTGGGTAACTTTTTCAGTTGCATGGTTTCTCTCTGTCTTATTTGGTTTATCAACCACGAAAGTAACCTAATCCTTTTGCGAATCTACCCCTAAAATCTCAAATATATTCAATTCAACTCATGTGTTCTCACTTACAAGCCTGGTTTTGTGAGAGCGGTAAGTAAAATGCAGCTGCCTGACATGCTGCATGTCATCTGTGTTGCTCAAAACAGATGGTTGCCAAATGGTAGCAAAAAAACATCAAAATGCATCAGGCCCAAGGGCAGCTGAGGTCAGCATGGTCTTTAGGGGTTTGAAAGTAAAAAAAAAAATTACTTGCAATTTTATCCATTTATTGCATACACCTTGGTTACGTGTGATAGTATTTATTGATTTCACAGTTTTAATCTGTGAATGACTTAAAGTCTCAAACTCTCTTTACCTGCTTGGAGACTTTGGGTGTTGTCCTTGTGCTCAAGAAGGACATTTTAATTCATTTCCTTTAAAGAACCAAAATTTGGAGGATGCCAAAAACAGCAATTAAAATAATTAAAAAAGGGGCATTACATTGAAATCACAATGAACTCACAGACTTGCAGGCAGAGATTTCAGGCTGTAACTGTTATTTGGTAATACTAGCAGGTGGTTATATTGCAGAAATTTTGCAGTGTCATAACTGAAAAGGCCTCAACATGTCACATATTCATACACCTGAAGCACAGGTGGACCACTTCCTAGAGGTCTAGTGCACCTCGTAATTTAAAAAAAAAGAAGTAGTTTTCTGATTTGTATGCTGGGTGACTAAGAGTGTAAATGTAAGAGGTTGATGGTTAAATATAGGTTTTGTAAAACTGACTCCTACATTTGTCAATGAACTCATCAACCACCCCTCACATAATAATGATCCTTAAACTCTTAACCTGCTTCTCCTCCAAAAGGACACAACATAACGAGATCAGTGTCAGTCCTATCTAATCTGTCTGTTTACCCTGGAGTTAAGCACGGTATTTAATGTCTAAATCTGTTCAAAGGCTTTGAAACAAAGACCCTGGTTACATATCGCCCTGGCTTTAGGAACATATACTCACCACACACCAACCATATGGAGTCTAATCATTTAAAATGTATGGAGCCAAAATCTGGTCGGTCTCAACACTCACAAAATGTCTAAGCATGTATAGATGAGCTACCACTTTTGCTAAAGTGTTCAAAACAGTTTAAAGGAAGACCAACTATGGGATTATATAAGAATAAAGAAAAGCAGGAAAGTAACAAATTAAAATATTCTCATCTCCAGTTTATTCTTATAGTGCAGGGGAAAAAATGATTTTAGTATTTGCTCACAATTTATGAACCACTTTCTATTTTTGCATCAACACAAGGATGCAAGATGCTGTGTAATGCAGTGGACTGTTAACTATTTTAAAATTTTGCTGTTCCAACAGTCTGCAAGTGGCAAAAGCTCATTTCAGACAGCTTTGTAACATTTATTTAACTGCCAAACTGACATTCACAGCCAGGAGAGACGCGACCTGGGTAAGTTTGATACTTTTGTCAAGAAAATTTAGTAAAATAAAGTCACATATGTAACTAATGAAGTAAGAATCAAAAACATAGTCTACAATTCCTTGTCTTATCAAAAGTCTCTGGTTACCTTTGGCACTCAAGCCAGCATTTCCGACAGTCATTCAAACTGCGATTACAAACGTAACATTTTTTCTTTTTAACTGTAGGTTTGAACATGTTTGATAATGGTTATTTTTTTTTAAATTGGGAAAACTGAATGCATTTTACTTGTTAACTGTAAAACAAAAGAAAGTGAGGTTACTGGATTAACTATAAAACACATCCCTGACGCTCAGCAGCAACCCCTTTTACATCATGTTAATTTTAATAATCCTAAAGTTGAAAAAAATCCATTCCTAATTCATCATATTCTCTTTATCAGCATCTGTGACGTGTGTAGACCTACTGTGAAAAATCAGTGAGGATTAATGGCTTTTACCTGGATTCACCTCTTTAGTACATTTCATGGAATGAACACTGTACTTTACACTGCAGTCATAAATATTTATCTGAAATACAGAAGCAAAATGCAAATTGAAAAAAAAAAATCACTTAAAATAACTGAAAAAAAAGGACACTGTAGCTGAACATAGGTGACATCTGTAGGAGACAGGACAAGCAGACAACAGCACTACCTGGAAATCATTTCAGAGCTACACTTGAATGAAAAAGATGAGGTTATGTAGCGAGCTTCGTCTCATTAGAAACGACCTGTTTTTAGTCAGAGGCTCTGACTGTACTATAATGAGCAGCTGAAGAGAGAAGAAAATGTATAATGCATTATCTCCCCTTTTATCCCAAGGATGAGAGGAGGGCCAGTTTCTGTGGGACATCCAAGTGTTGGTCATGGATTTGTGCATCTGTGTGTTTGTCTGAGGGTGTCGTAGGAGCATTCGTGTGTGCGTGCATGAGTGTAGAAGTTTTAGTGTGTTTGTGTGAAATCTTTTATACATCTGTGTAAAAGAGAAGAAAGGTTCTAGCCTACTCTTGTGAGAGATTTCACCTTGTGAAATACGAGGCAGCAGACAGAAAAGGGACTGACAAAGCTATGAAACTTGATAAATAAATTGGCAGAACATTGTTCATTTATACATATTTTTAATTTTCTCGAGACAGAACTGTTGGTATAGGCACCAAAATGCAAACGCTACATGATCATGCCTAAGCTGTTTACCATATGTGATAATGAGGGATGTGATTGTGGGAGATCAGTGCTATCGGGGCTGCGACCGCACTGCAACAATAAACATCAGATGGTGTAAATGTGCTGCACAAAGGTTCAGCTGGGGCCGTATCATCCTCAGGATCACTGCTTCTGATCCACTGCAAACCATATGGCTCCGCTTCACTTTAACACGCATGGATTAAAGGTCTGGTTTGCCGGGCTACAGACACTTGATTTGAATCTGTCAGCATCCTCTGTATGTTCAGCTTTTTCTTTTTCTCAAAATATGGCAACTGAGCTAATGTGAAAATTTCTACTCAGTGTTGCCAAATTTGACCAACACCAAACAGCCAAGCCAAAGCCTCAAAGCTGCCTAAATGTTACAACAGCTGCACTTTTTGCTTTGTTATTTAGGAGTGTTTTTCATTGCTTAAATATCTGTATTTATTTAATAATATGTATGCTTTTTAAAATAATAGAATAAAATGTTTTTTTTTCTACCAAATAATGTAAAAATACCTGCTTCTAGACAAGATTTTAATGAGCAAACACCATTATTGGGTCTACCCGGTGACGAAGGAATTTGGCCTCACAGTGGCTGAACAGGAGTTTGTGACTTTAGTATGCTGTAGTGTGTGTAATATTGGGACAGTTTTGGTTTAAAAAAATAGTCAAAAATGGTCCTATTCATTGTATACAGCACATATACTTACAAAATGCCCTTAACTTTAAAATAACTGTACTGATTAATTTTACGTTATGCTGAAGGTGACACAGAGGAGCGCAGAATGGTGACGAAGTCTTCAGCTGTTAGATATTAACTGATTAGGCATTGATTCAAGGGGAAATAGTTGGGATTGTGACTTTAATATGTTAGGCTATTAATCTGCTATCACATGTCATCTGTAGGGACTTGGCCTCAGTGGAGTAATTTGCTGGGTAAGGCAGACACACACACACACACACACACACACACCCACGCACACACACACTCACTCACACACAAACACAATAGAGCTCTGAAGTCCCCAATAAGTCCCCAATTGGTTAATTGTAATTTCTTGCTACTGTAATTATTCAACTGTGTGGTGATAATTACTGGATCATAGAATGGGAGCAGAATCTGTCAGGATACTGTAATTATTTCACACATGTAATACTTTAGTACTGGAGGGTTAGTACTGCATAATATTAGCTAAACAGCTCTTTTCCCCTCCTTTTCTTGCTGTGGATGTTCTTTCATTTTTAGCCAAAGCAGCCTGATGTTCGCTTTACCATTTTCATCAAGACAGAAATACCTCAACAACTACTAGATGGATTGTCATGAAATTTGGCACAAATTTTCACAATGCCAAGAGGATGAAGGACTTTTGCTTTATTGCAGGTCAAATTTTTCACTTATCTGATGAAATATTTGAGTATTCAGTGAACAAATTAGCATAAAAATTTGCACAGACATTCATGGTACCCAGGCATAATGGCTTTAATGCCTCAACTTTTCCTCTCGTGCCACAGTCAGTTTTACATTGATGTTTTAAAACTATTATATGAATTACCTTGAAATTTGACTCTAGCATTCATTTTCCATTCAGGATGAATTTTTCTGGTTATTTCTTAAGTTTTACATCTAATGTCTTCAAATACCTGCAAAACAATACCATTCAATCACAAAAAGCAAATGTTAGAATGCTAACACGCTACACTAGGATTGTCAACATGGTAGACACAACATCAGCATGTTAATACTGTAATTGTAAGCATGTTAGCTTGCAAGGTCAACCTCACAGAGCTGCTAGCATGTCTGCAGACTTTGTCCTGTTACTGTACAGCTAAACAATTCTGTCCAGTTGATAATTTTTCCCTTTATATCCTCACCTCTCCTCTCTCCTCCTCTCCTCTTGTAACAGCTGTGGTTGCCTGCAGCGTTTAGCTAACGCTTCTCTGACCTGTCATCCAGAGGTACATTAGAGTGCTCATCAAGCAGGACAAAGTAAATACAACATGCATGCAGAGCCCACACACACGGGACACACTCCCACAATTATGCCTGTGGTGTTACTTCTTCATGCACCCCTTGTGTGGGACTCTTACAAACATCCTGATATCAGAGGTTCCTTAAAAAAGGAAGTGCCTGTTTGTGAAGGAAAATGGGTTGTAGTTTTGAGGAGTGTGTGTGTGTGATGCAGAAGAAAGTAGTTGGCTTTGGTAGGCTCACTGATACAATTGATAGTGACAAATATATGGCTAATTAGTGCAGCCTTGGCTCGGCTGTCCTCACCTCTCACCAGCTCGCTGTGAAATTGGATTAATTTACCTCGCCTTAATACACTGTATCAGCCGTGGAATTCATCCAATTGCAAGTTTCTTTAACTAGCACAGATTTCTTTGTAATTCAGAAAGAAACATGTTTGAAATTTCGTTTTATCTACGATGCAGATTTGTAAACTTTAATGCTGCTGAAAACTCTTCGTCTCTATCGCGCACAGACCGACATGCCTGCACAGTACGGGTAGCGTGTTGACTCCTTCCAAGCAGGGGATGCTGGTAGTCCAATTAGGTTGGCTCTTCTTTACGGCCTACTAAGGTTCTTACAAAAGACAATCTGTTTCTAAGGAACTCTTAAAGAGCAGCTCAGTCCTTAAAACAAGCAGCAGACAACCTCTGCTAAGCTTTATTTCTGTCTCCATCTGTTTCCATCTTTTGCTGATAGTTTCCTAAGTCCGTCCAGAAGCTCGTCTGTTGAAAATCATCTCAACCATCCATGCACTGCCCCTAAATCCCCAGTTGATACTCATAATCTCTGCTGTCCATATTCTGAACCCTGCCCAAGCACATGGTCACAACATTATTGATATAATTGGCTTCCCATCCTATTTTTGTCATCTGCTAATACCAGGCTACGACAACCGACAGCTCGGGTCATTCCAGCTATAAGAGTGGTAATAACGGTCCTGGTGAACAAATGAGGAAATAACGAAACCTTTACCAAAAAAAAAAAAAGTAAATGCAAGTTCCTGTATAAGAAAATTTAGCTAATCTTAAATATGGAAACTAAGATAATCAGATTAAAGTTCAAAGAGTACTTAAAAAAATGACTTAGTCTAATCTTTAAGAAGTTCCTGTGTCTCATGTTGAGATGAGCCAGACACTGTCCTTTTTTGTATTTTTCCACACATTCTTACTTTCCTCAGTCTCCTCTGCATCTCTCTTTTTATCTCTGTCTGTTTTAACATGACTGCTCTTTGCCAACAGCACCCCTGCGAAGTACAAAAACGCCCGTCTGCGAGCAGCTCTGCGTGGGACTTTCTTGTGATGCTGTAAGGAAATCACTGAGTGAATAAGAGAAAGAGGGATAGAGTGAAAAAAAGAATGAAAGTGGGTCTCTGTCTATCCTGTAACACTTAGCGCTTCAAAACAAGATAAATCAGTCCCAATTCATACATAGCGCACTTTACATACAGGAAAAAGGTCTTGAAGACTAAAGAAACTAAAAGAAATGTGGCGAATGAGTTGTGTTTTTGAAGTTAATTTTGCAAAGAAAACAGTATCATGCTGTAAAGTTTGGTTTGGAGTTAAACCTGCAACAAACTGCTGCTCTGTGTACAGACAGTTGTCTCTGTAATAGGCACATCAGTGTCAGCATTTATCTTCAGTGATTAATGTCCATGATGAAACAGAAGTACAACAAGAAAATGACTTATTGAGCGTTATGGAGCAATATAACATTCCGATTTAAGGTGAACATACCCTCTGAACTCTGAGCCACAGATGCTAAAACCATCCTCTTTAAGCACTGTGAAATTTCTTCCTCCAGCATTTATCTGTCCTGCTGTCTAAACTGATAAAGTTCATTTTTTTTACATTCTGAAACCTAGATTTAACATCTGAGGGTCTCCTACAGAAGTTGGTACACACTGTTTGTTAACACAGCAGAAAAAACTGCAAATCCTTACTTTTGAGAAGCTGGAACCAGAAAATATTTGAAGTTACGATTGATTGATAAGTTCTTGCTGATTTTGTATACTGAATACTCTATACATATACTACATGTATATAGTTTATTGTAGAATAGTATATACTATATACCATATACACTTTCAATATGTTGATAAACCTTGTTTACAGTTAAAGTGAATCTATGCTTAAAATTTCTAACTTTGAACTTGGCTCTGTCACAAACAGTTGAACTTGTTTGCCAAAAGGACCTATTTGCTGCGTTGAAACATCAGATATCAAATGTGCCGTATGATTCTGTTAATGCATCATTTCTGAAAGAACAGACAACATCTGTATCTCTGACAGTTTCTTTGCTTCTGGGTGTGGAGTCCTTTGAGTTGATTAAGTGTGCCTGATGTGCAGTGCAAATAAGGACACTTATTGTTGTTCTCCATACTTCTCATTGAAATCTACTGTTACGTAATACTACAAAAAGAGAAGTGCTATTCATTGCTGCTCATTGAGCTACAGCACGGAACATTATGCTACATGCTGGAATCGCAGGATTACAGAACTATCCACTCAGTGCATGGACACTGACGGACACATACACACAGAAACACACACTTATCCAGAGAGATTGCTGAG